>MDKI01027977.1:0-13888 GCA_005239505.1 Nicotiana paniculata
TCAATTATTCCCCTAAAAAACCAACCTACCACCCCACACTTTAACTTTTCCATATTTCATCACGTTTCCAGTGCTTACGCCATGTGACAAGGTTCAAATATATGATCAATTCAAATAAAAGGGTATGGCTTGTCACGCGGTTGCCAAAGAAACATGATTATAGGCTCAACGGGGTTAACTACATACATAACAATTAGGCAGGTAAAATATACATCGCAGGCTCAACAAACAAACGCCTATATCACTTCCAAGACTGAACAAAACTACTATTTCGCTTTGCACACACACGGGGCAAGTTCTAGACATCAAATGCAATGCACAGAATACATACAAACCTCACACTCACATGGCACATAACTCACTTAGGATTGGATCTATCACGAAACTCCAGTCAAAGCAGTTAAGCAAATTTAAGAATCCATGATTTAAGGTATTTATCCTAGAGTCAAAAAATTGAGCCTAAGCGTCAGAACCAAAGTGCTGACTATTCTCAAGGCATCACAAATTTTCGAGATATTGTTGCGATTAATTTCTCAAACATATGGTTACTACTCCTAAAAATTTAAAACTACCTACACCTGGTTCAATTAAAAACCCTTCGAAAAGAACCATGGTCCAAAGAAAAATCAAGGGGTAATTACTACATTACCTAAAACAAAAAATCTTTTTGGTATTTTCTTTAGACTTACTTCCCTCAAGAGAACTGTCTAGGGATCCATCGTCGGGAAGACTCCACATATGTCTAAAAAAAATATATTTTCCTGTTTTGTTCTACCTAAAATAAAAAGACTACAGAAAAGCTAAAACTACTAACAAGGAAGCACACTAAACACAACAAACTACAACAAATATGTACAACACCCTACACTTAATTCATGCAATGTCCTCAGTGCATCACATATAGACAAAACAAGAAATAAAAGTAAGGTGCAAGAAACTCCCTAATCCAAGTAGCTTCGCCATCCTTTCCATTAGTTTTACTTTCAATGCTCCTTCGAGCAACCGCTTGAATCACTTTATGCCTCCACTTTGAACTTATGAATTGGACCCCAAGTTTTGATTCTGCTCTATGATCGTGCTCCTGGGATGGTGGAACAAATATGCCTGGCCCAATAAAACAATATAGTAATCTGCGCTTCTTGGCCTTTATATGAGATGTGTATTCCCGACTTTCTAGCAAGAAGAATTCCAGAATGTGGGCATCTTGTTCTTTATTCCTCAGCTCCTCAGGTGGTTCGGATGACTCTATTTTCATATCATCATCCAAACACAATGTGAAAAAATGGTTGGAGTGTGTACCAACATCCTCAAAACTAATGCCACTAGATTCAACAAAATATGTATCATCAATGTCCTTGGTTAACTCTAGTATCTTTTCTACCACATCGACATCCTCTGATTTCAGTTCCAACCTGGGTGGTTCTTCAAATGATGACCTGGCCGGTGGGTTCTCTCTTTTCTCTAAGTGTAATGACTCAAACTCGAGAGCCCTTGGCCACACCCCTTTCCCTTCAAGTGCTAACACCCAGTCTGCCAGTTCTTCACCATTCATATCATCTAGATTCTTCAAACATTCAGTAAAAGGGTCCCCCACAGTCGGGGACACATCATCTTTTTATGGGATCACATTCACAGCATCAATAAGAGAGCAGTTGGCGAACTCACATGGTCGCCTCATAGACTTCTGCACGTTGAACGTGATTTCTTTATCATTGAGCCTCATCTTCAGTTCACCAGTCTCACAATCGATAAGGGCTCTACCTGTGGCCAAGAATGGCCTTCCTAAGATTACGGGAATTTTCTCATCCACTTTACAATATAGTATCACAAAATCAACATGGAACACAAACTTCCCCACTTGCACCAATACATCGTCCAGAATGCCTGACGGTCTCTTTACCGTCTTGTCAGCTAGCTGCAATAACATTGAAGTTGTTCTGGCTCTACCAATCCCTAGTCTTTTATATATGGCCAGCGGCATCAGACGAATGCTGGCCCCCAAGTCACATAGAGCTTTGGCGAAAGCTAAGTTGCCAATGGTATAAGGAATTGTAAAACTCCCTGGGTCAGACAACTTTTCAGCAATAGGACGCGTCACCACCGCACTACAAGTCTGAGTAAGGGTGACAGTAGCCAGATCTTGGAAGTCAACTTTTCTGGACATCAAGTCCTTCATCATTTTAGCGTAACCAGGCATTTCCTTCAACGCATCAATCAATGGGATATTTACCTGTATTTGCTTTAGCATGTCCAAGAACTTTTTGTACTGTTCATCCTTTTGGTATTTGGCCAGCCTCTGAGGGAATGGAGCTGGCGGTCTCTTTTTCCCAGTGATTTGGGACTTTTCTTTCTCAGCCACCACCTCAACTACCGGCTCTTGGACTATCTCCACTTCTTTTTCAGTCTCGCTCTGTGCACTGGGTTCTCCTTCAGTAGGTTGCACTGTTACCTTGGTCAAGTTTGTTGAATCATCAAGTTCAATCGGCATGGGTACCAGTGTCTCGGCCTGCCTGCTTTCACGAGCTCTCTCTAGTTCCAAGTCTAAGTCCCTGCCATTGTGGAGAGTCACTACCATAAGCTGTCTTGGGCCCTGGTCCGTAGGATTTACCTGAGTATCTGCAGGTAAAGTCCCACAAGGACGATTGTTCACTGCCATAGATATCTGGCCCAACTGTAATTCAATAATTTTAATAGCTGCATCATGTACATCTACTCTCTCACTGATTTTTGCTTTTGAACCAATAACCTGCTGCATCATAGCTTCTAACCTGGAAAACCCATCTTCTTGCCTTCCCCCTGTTGATGCTGAGGAGGGTAGTATGCTTGTTGTTGATTCTACTGGTTATAACCTTGTGGCCTCTGATATGGTTCTGCATTACCTTGTGGTCTCATGACACCCATATTTCCACCGTTCTGTTGTTTGTGAGGTGGTTTATACGGTTGAACTTGCTGACTCCAGCTCTGCCCCCCTTGTCTCTGGCTTCCATAATTTGACACATAATTCATGTTTTCTGGATTAGGAGGGTGGTCACATTCTGCATTCCACTGATTACCAAATGGTTGACTAATGCAAGATGTGCATAAGCCCCCATTGGTTGTATCCACGATGTGTACCTGCTGCTTTTGCCCTAACTCATCCACCTTCTTAGTTAGTATGTTCATCCGTGTTATCAAGGTGGCCACGTTCTCTGCAATAGTATTGGATGGATCAAATGGCACTGAGTGAACTACCGGAGTAATGGGTGCATTCCTTGTTGTCCGTCCTGAATTTTGTGCCATTTTATCAAGCAAGATCTGACTTTCTCTCCACGTTTTGCTCAAGAATGCTCCACCAGCTGAAGCATCAACATTTGCCTTAACTGTATCAGCCAGACCCATATAAAAATGCTGCCCCAACATTTGCTCTGGAATACCATGGTGTGGACAGATAACCAGCATTCCCTTAAATCGTTCCCATGTCTCCTGCAATGTTTCAACTGGTTTCTGTTTGAAGCTCAAGATTTCATCAATTTGTTGAGAAGTCTTGTTGGGTGGATGAAACTTGTTCACGAACTGCTTAACTAACTCATCCCATGTGGTAATGGAATTGATGGGGAGTGAGTTTAGCCAAGTCTGGGCAGCTCCAATCACTGAGAATGGAAACAACAACAACTTTATTGCCTCCTGAGTGACATTTGGCTGCCTCTGTATTTTGCAAATTCACAGGAAGTTCTTCAAATGCTGTTGGGGGTCTTCGATGTATGACCCTGAAAATAGTCCCTTGTTCTGCAACAAATGCAGCATGTTATTTGTAATCTGGAAAGATTCAGCTTGTATTTGAGGGACTAGTATGGCAGTGGCCAAATTCTCTGTTGTGGGTTGTGCCCAGTCATATAAAGGAGCTTCTGCCCCTATTTTAGCGACTGGGTCTACCACATCATCCCTATTGATGTTCCTTTTGTTTGGATCTTCCATGTCGGGTTCAAGTTGTTCAATTGATGGTTGTTGTTTGCTTTTCCGGTTGGCCCGGTTTAGTGCCTTGAAAACTTTCTCGGGGTCTGATAAGGCTTCAATTACTTCACCAGTTCTCGATGAGTTTCTAGGCATGCACCTGTTCAATGTATAGATGACAATTGAAGAAAATTGACTATATTTCAGAATTTTGTATTTCTTCTAACTCCAATTGATAACACCATAAAGTCCCCGGCAACTGCGGAAAAATTTGATCACAGTCAACTATGTCTTATAGAAAGACTAAACGGGAGCTCCAAATATAATCCGGGGTATTACGCCCAGAGTTGATCCCACAGGGAATTTACGTATCAATCAAGCCGTCAGAATACAAAACTTTTACTTAATCAATTTGCTCAAGACTTTTGAATATCAATTGGTGATGTTTTACTATTTCTACTGACAAAATTAATAAACTACCGATTAACTAACAATATGATGTAAACAAATATAATAAAGGTCTAAGGTTATGGTTCCCCCGTCGGTGAACTTCCTTCTCGGATACTTCTTATAGTTTGATTAGTTGCCTCTATCAATCATGAATACTCTATCTATCATAAATCTCTCTCAAGTAATTATGATAATTTACTAGACGCACTCTCTCAAGTTAAACTAGCTAGATTGCATTACAGTTCACTTTAGATTGCATCCGAAGTATCGTTTTTTCTAATCCAACTTCTAAACCCTCGGTTATGACTTTCTTCTATACTCCGGGAGTGATGTTGTTCAAACAACTACCTAAATATGCACTCTCTCTCAAGTAGATACATAATAAATAGGAAAACCTAATTGAGGATCCTTTCAATTAACTACAACAAGAACGTAGTTGAACAAATAGAGATTAACAACCAACCAAACTATATTAATATCACAATAAGTTCATCCCCCAACGGGTTCCACCAAAACCCAAGATTAAGGAAATTAGATACTCATGCTCATAATAATCAAATCCAAAATAACTTGCATAATTAAACTACAAAGTAATGAATAAAGGATGTAAAAATCAATGTTTTGCTTTGCTGAGTAGTATTCCACAGGTTTCTCTTGTCTCTAATCGCATCCCCCCTCAAAGTTGTGTTTTTGGGTCTATTTATATGTTTGGGACAAGCCCTAAACGTGTAGGAGACTTCTATTCAAACAGGGAAACATTTAAAACCTTCAAACTCGGATTGGACCGGACCATGGACCAGGCTTTATGGCCCAAACTCCCGGATAAAGCCTGGTCAGGCCTGGCGTTAGGGCTCAAACGCCCCAAAACGCCTGGTCCTACCAGGCTTTATAGCCCAAACGCCCAGCTATAACCTGGTATGACCAGGCTTTACAGCTCAAACTCCCGGCTATAGCCCGATTCACTCCTTTTCGACTCTTGAGCGTATTTTTGACGTTTATGCATCCATTTAGCTCGGCTTCCATATTCAATTCACCTACACATGAAATAGACTCATTGGGGTTCGGTTACATAACGTTCGAGTAATCAATTATTGGTCCTTGAATCTGTCCGTAGCTTTGTCTAGATTCATTCTGACCGTGCCTCTCTCCCATTTTGATCAAGTTGAGTTTCCTGTGGCTGATAAGGTCGTGGGTTTACTGAACCGTACCTCTTTGTACCGTATCTCTTCAAAGAATCACATCCAGCTGTCGCATTTTCCTGTGTCCACTTGACTGGCTGAGTTGTCAAAAGCTGGCTTACGTGTGAAACTCTTTTTTACCAATACAGATAGTCCCCCCACTTACCATATATTTAACGATTAATATTTGGTAAGTGGATATTCATTCATGGAGGGAATATTTTGCTACTGTTTTTCCTTGAATCGTTGTATCCTTGTCTGCACCATAGGCTTCAGTTGTCACTTCCATTTAATGCTCATACCACATGTCCTTTTCAGATTGGTTCTGCATTTACTCGGCACCTTTTAGGGATTTTTGCAGCTGTGCCAGTCCCGAAGTGACATCTTCAGTTATGACTTTTCATCATTATTTCCCTTTTTCTTCATGTTTGACGGTTGTCTTCAAGTATAAATACATGTTTTTTTTCTTTTCTTTTGTAAAGAACTTTCTTCGTTGCCTTTGTAAACATGTCTTCTTCAAACCAACCTTAAAGAGTAATAGATATTGCAAGTTTAGCGCCATCTTCTACTCTGACTAGGAGTCAGAGGGGTGGTAGACTTAGAAGTCTAGGATCCAGTCCTTCGAGGGGATCTTCTTCTTCTCAGATAGTTTCTCCTCCTTCCATCAGATCTCCACTTTCCTTTCTATATTCGGAATAGTAATCAAAGAATAACGTCTTACAAGACGGGATATTACTTTATTTATACGTATCCTTTCACTTTAGGGTTTAGACCCCCCATTGACTTAGTTATAATTGAGTTTTGCCATTTTTTCAATATCTGCTTAGGACAAGTTGGCCCGCTTGTGTGGCGAGTTTCCGCGTGTCTTAGGAGTTTGGCTTCTTTAGCCTCGGTTCCTTTTACCTTCAACCATATTATTCACCTCTACTCTCCTACCTTATTTTGTGAAGGGTTTTTTACTCTGACTGCTAGAAGAAAAAGAGTGTTGGTAACCCCTGGAGACGATAAGGATAGGGGCTGGTACCTCCGGTATGTTGCTGTACCCACTGTTGGTTTAGTGGATGAAGAAAATCTTCCCTTTCCTGAGAAGTGGAATCGCGCACGTGAGTATGCTTTAGCTCACATTTACTTTTTCTTGTTTTGATTTGAGATGTTTTATTTAACACCATATCTGTTTTTTTTCTTCTCTCAACAATCATGAATAGCGTTGAGAATGTCTCCGGTATTCGTGATTGAGTAGAAAAATTGTTATATGTTGCTCCTTCAGAAGAGAGATCTTAGAAGTACCTTGCTGGGAGGTATGATTGGCAAGTAAAGACCCACGGTAAGTGAAGATCTTGGTCTTGCTTCTTTCCTTACTCGTGTTTCTTTATTTGAAGTTTAACTTTTCCCCCTTTTTAATAAGGTTCTCTGCTCGTGGGGTGTCTTCTTCATCTATCCCGAAGATGTCCTTGGCTCAAGCCCAGAAAATTATTATTGGTTCATCTTCCTCGAAGAGGAAGATTAGTGAGTCTCGTTCTGTAGAAGAAGAATAAGAGGGTGCTTTAGTGCACAAGCCACGGAGAAGGAGAATGGTTTTAGATGATGAGCTTACAACCTCAACATTGCCTTCCGTGTCTGTGATTGAGCCCCCTATCCTTGATGATGTTTCACATTTCCCTATTCATGATGGTGTTGATATCTCTCCTAACGACGTCCCTTTGGCTGCTGTCTTTTCTGCTTCTTTGAGAGAAGCTGTTTCGTCTGTTCCTTTGGCTATTTCAACTTCTTATGTTGCTTTGCCTGTAACTTCTTCAACTTTTCAACTCTTTGTGCCTGCTGCTTGGCCCGTGGCTTTTCCATCTCCTCAACCTTCCGTGCCTGTTGTTGTTCCATCTCTGCCTGCTTCCATGCCTTCCGTTAGGGAAGTAGGGTCTTCCAACAGAGAGATGCGGCAGGTAGTAATTGAGGTTCCAGCTGAGGGGAACCTTTTCAAGAAAACGGGTGAGCCCGAAGTGTGGCTCAAGCCTTTGATAGGTCCCTCTAAGAAAGCAAATCTAGCTAGTCACAGTGCTCTTACATGGACCAACGAGGTCGTGCATACTTCTTTGAAGGTATGGTGCAAGTTATGCTCTTTCACTCTCGTATATGAGATTTACCATATTTGACTGGTTTATTTCTTGTAGATTAACCTTATAGGCATGGAGCTTATGAAGAGGATTTCAAACATGGACCAAGAGACAAAAGAGTTGCAGGCCGATGTTGATAATTGGAGATCACAATATGATAGCCTAAGTATTGGCATGGATGCTTTAGAAGAGGAAAATAGTACCTTAAAGTGGCATATGAGACTCATGGCAGTAGAACTAGTAGTGGAGAGGGCTTCTTGCAGTCAAGCTGATAAAGATAAGAGTGTTCTGGAGTCTTCGTTCGTGGAGCAGCTATCCCGTGCCTCAGAGGAGATTAGAGACTTGAAGAACTTTTTGGGGCAGAAGGATGAATACTCAGGCGAGCTCGTGCAATCACTCACTAGTACTCAAGAATATCTTCGTAGGGCTTTAGACTAAGCTCAAACGTTAGAGGAGTCTATTTTTTCATTAAGGGCCGCCTATGAAGCTGCGGAGGTGGAGAAGAACGGGTTGAGAGCTGAGCTTCAAGTGTGGTCAAAGGATTATGAAGATTTGGAATAGGTGGTTGTTGTCGATGTGAGCTGGGCGTATAGGAATTATCGCTTTGACACATTGATGGAAATGAGTCTAGAGGGTTTTGACCTTAGTGCTGAAATAGCCAAAACTAAGGAAGCCATGGAGAAGGCTCAACAAGGTCATAACCTCTCTTCACCTGATGGTGAGATTCCAGCCGTTCATGCCTCTTCATCCCAGTTTCTCCCGCTCCTTCTGCCACTGAAGTCAACCCCTCTCTTGAAAAGATTTAGTTTGTTTATTCCTTTTTTTCTTTTTCTTTGTATCAATTGGTGGTTACCCCGAGTCCCATCGGGGGTAAATTTGGATTTCCTTTAAGTCCCCAAATGACAAGTTAGGGGCACCACAATGTATATAAAAATTTTATACGGCTAAGTATAAGTTAATACTTAGTTTTAGCCGTTTTAATATATAAATCTTAGTTCGACTTTTATTGAGTTTCTGTTTCACTCTTTAAGTCTTTTGCATGCTTCATTTTTCGAGGTTTTAAGTTTTACCTTCGAGTTTTGCATGTGGAATGCTTTAGATTACTCGTACCTTTTTTATAATAGGCACGGTGTTACATTAAATGTGGGCCTTTTTTAATAGGCATAATTTATGGAATAGGGCCCTTTATAATTGGCATGAAGAAGACATCTCAACTTCATGATAATGCAATAGATTGATAGGAATTTTACACATGTTTAAGAATGTTTCCAAGGAAAGTTTTTTGTTTGAACTTCCATGACATTTTACATGTGTTTGATTATCGTCTAAAACTCATGTTTGCAACTGCTTTTGTTTAACAAATTTTATATACTCTTGTATTCCGTAACTGTTTTTCATAGGTAACAGTTTTTCGATATTAATACAAGGAAACAATTGTTTTTTACTAGTAACAGTTTTTATAAAGATTGAGGTTTTTACCCGCAACTGTTTTGGAAACAGTTTTCTAATAAGTACGAGGGAAATGTTTTCTTATTCGTAACTGTTTTTATTTGATAACAGTTTTTTGAACAAATACAAGGATTTAGATCTTTCATCCATAACTGTTTTATTTGAGAATAGTTTTTTGAATGAGTACATTGATGATGATCTTTTACCCCTAACTGTTTTTGTTACAACAACTTTGAATAAGTATAAATATGACATTTCTTTCTCATGATTAATATTTTTCCTTTCAACCTGAATATGTTCGAAGGTTTTTGCTTTTTGCATTAGGCTTTGTATTTGGATGGATCTTTTGATTTCTTTCGATTCTGCTCGTGTCACTTGTCTCGTTGGGTAGATGGGTCTTCAGGCTCGAGCTTTTGACTTTATGATAGTCTTCTTTGCTTCGTCTTAGCCTTCCATACTGTATAGTCCCCCAAGTGTTTGATCTTTGAAGAATGAAATCTCGAGCATTTGATTATTCCTTCCTTGTGGTCCTTTTCCTGAAAAGGAAAAACATTTTGGACTCGAAGATATCTGGTGATGGATTAGCTTTGTGCCTATCATCTAAAAAAGTTAGTAAAATTTTTAAATGTTCAAAATAAAATTGAACGTGTGATACTTGACAGGGGATATTCTTTTCTTTTAGAAGTAATACATCTTTAGATGGATGGCGTTCCAGCTTTTTGGTAGAACTCTGCCATCCATAGCTTCCAACTCATAGGCGCCTTTCCCAGCTATGCCTTGGATTTTGTAAGGTCCGTCCCAGTTTGGATTTAGCTTTCCTGCACCAAATTTTTTCGTTGATTGAAAGACTTTTTTGAGGACGAATTACCCAATCTTAAAGTACCTGAGATGAGCTTTACGGTTGTAATAACGCTCTATGATTTGTTTTTGAGCTGCCATCCGTATTAATGTTGCTTCTCTCCGCGGTTCGAGCAGGTCCAGGTTGGTCCTTAATTCGTCGTCGTTTTCACCTTCCATGGCTGTTGAGAACCTTATGCTTGGTTCGCCAATCTCCACAGGTATTAAGGCTTCTGAGCAATAGACAAGTGCGAACGGGGTTTCTCCTGTGGCTATTTTTGAAGTTGTTCTATATGCCTATAGTACCGCTGGTAACTCATCAGGCCATTTTCCTTGGGCTTTATCCAGCCGCTTATTTAGTTTGTTTATGATGACCTTATTTTTGACTCAGCTTGACCATTATCCACGGGACGGTATGGCGTTGAAGTGATCCGTTTAATTTTCCAGCTTTCGAAGAATTCTGTGATTTTCGAGCCTATGAATTGTGGGCCATTATCGCACACGATATCCTTTGGTATTCTAAAGCGGCATATTATGTTTCGCCATAAGAAGCTTTTAACTTCCTTTTCTCGCACTTGTTTGAACGCTTCTGCCTCTACCCATTTTATAAAATAGTCGGTTAGCACGAGTAAAAATTGTACCTGTCCTTTAGCTGTGGGAAGAGGTCCCACTATGTCCATACCCCATTTCATGAAAGGCCATGAGGATATTATTGGATGTAATAATTCCGTTGGTCGATGCATGTTATTGGAAAACCTTTGGCATCTGTCACATTTGGATACAAAATTCTCGGCTACTTCTTCATCTTAGGCCAATAGTACCCAGCTCTGATTAGTGTTTTCACTAAGGATTTCGCCCCTGAGTGATTTCCATAGTGTCCTTCGTGGAATTCTTTCATCACAAATTCCGTTTGGTTAGGTCCGAGGCATTTAGATAGGGGTCCTCCGAACATCTTGCGATAAAGTGAGTTGCGAATAAGGCAGTACCGTGCAGATTTGCGGCGAAGTGCTTGAGCTGCTTTCCTGTCTTTAGGTACGGTGCCATTCTGCAAAAAATTAAGAATTTCGTTTCTCTAGTCCCAGGTTAGGTTGTTGAAAGTTACCTCATTCCTGTCCTATCTATTATTGAATGAAATAGTTGAACGACAATTGTATTGTCTTTGTTCGTTACTTCCGGGACTGTTGCGAGGTTAGCTAATGCATCTGCTTCTGCATTTTCCTTTCTAGGTATTTGCATTACCTTCCATGTTTCTAATTGTCTCACGAGATCTCGTGCTTTTTCAAGATACTGTTGCATTCTAGTCTCTCGAGCGATGCCCTGTATCTGATTTACTACCAGTTGGGAGTCACTGTTTATCACAATTTGCTCGATTGAGAGCTCCCGTGCGAGTTTAAGCCCCGCAATAACAACTTCCTACTCTGCTTCATTGTTAGTGATAGGATAACACTTTATAGCTTGCCAAGTCTTTTCAGTCGTGGGTGATATTAAGACTATGCCTAAGCTGACACCTTTTATATTTGAAGAGCCATCGGTGAATAGGGTCCATAGGCCCGAATTAACACCATTAAAAAGTTGTAACTCTTTTTCTACTTGGGACAATGCTTTTACTAAAGTCAGCAATAAAATCAACTAGTATTTGAGACTTAATTGCAGTCATAGGCTGATAGATTATTTCATGCTCACTTAATTCTATGGCCCACTTGGCTAATCTTCCTGGCAATTCTTGTTTATGCAGAATATTTCTTAAGGGATATGAAGTCACAACGGTGATTGGGTGACATTGAAAATATGGTCGTAATTTTCTAGATGCCATTATTAAAGCTAAGGCTAACTTTTCCAGATGTGGATATCTAGTCTCAACATCTAGCAAAGTTTTACTTACATAATAGATAGGTGATTGTTTACCTTTTTCTTCTCTTACCAGTACTGCACTTACAACAATTTCTGAAACAGCCAGGTAGATGTACAATCTTTCCCCTTCTTTTTGCTTTGAAATCAGCGGTGGTTTCGATAGATAAATCTTCAGATTCTTGAGGGCTTTATGACATTCTTCAGTCCATTCGAACCGATTCTGCTATTTGAGAACTGAGAAGAATTTAAAACTTTTTTCGGAAGACATAGAAATAAATCTTCCCAAAGCGGCTATTCTCCCTGTTAGTCTTTGAACTTCCTTTTTATTTGTTAAAATATCAGGTATTTCTTCTATAGCTTTATTTTGAGTGGGATTTACCTTTATTCCTCTGTTCGATACAAGGAAACCCAAAAATTTACCTGATTGCACTCCAAAAGCGCATTTTTCTGGATTTAGCTTCATATTATACCTGCGTAAAATATCAAAAATAGTAGAGAGATGCTGGAAATGGTCTTCTGCTTGTGTTGATTTTACCAACATATCATCAATATAGACTTCCATCGTCTTTCCAAGATGTTCTTGGAACATTTTAGTCACTAACCTTTGATAGGTGGCTCCGGCGTTTTTAAGCAAACATGCATAACTTTATAACAGTAAGTCCCCATGTTTGTAATTAAGGAAGTTTTTTCCTCATCTGAGGGATTCATTTTAATCTGATTATAACCAGAATATGCATCTAAGAAGCTTAATAATTCATGACCCGTTGTGGCATCAATCATTTGATCTATATGTGGCAATGAGAATGAATCTTTGGGACATGCTTTATTTAAGTCAGTATAATCTACGCATACTCTCCACTTGATATTCTTTTTAGGTACTACCACGGTGTTTGCTAACCAGTTAGGGTACGTTGCCTCTCGTATCGAACCAATCTTCAAGAGTTTATGTACCTCTTCGTCGATCACTTGGTTCTTGAATGGTCCTTGCTTTCTTTTATTCTCTTCGAGCGAGACCTAGCCTCGTTCCTGTATACACTTTTTGCTCAGGCTTTTGTTTAGATAACGGAACAACTTCGAGCTCCTCCGTAGTTGTTTTGATGTGCTCATCTTCCTCCGGTTCACGAATGACGTCCGGTCTGGAATCTGCATCTGTGTGGTATAGTACACCTTCCGTGGTAACTTGAATCTCCTTCTCGTAAGTATTTTCTTGCGTACCTGTTTCAACAATAATACCTTCCGTACCTATTTGGGTAGTAATTTATTCCATGCTTGTTTGGGATGTGTTACCTGCTTGGGAGATTCCCTTATCTCGTAATTCTTCCACCTCTATTTTCTTGTTGTAGTGTACCACAGAGTTTATATTTCTTGCGGTCTGCTGATCTCCTTTGATTTGTTGAATCCCCCATTCAGAGGGAAATTTAATTATCTGATGCAACGTGGAGGGTATCGCTTTCATGTCGTGGATCCATGGCCTTCTAATGATCACATTATAAGCTATGTCAGTATCGATGACTTGGAACCTGGCACTTTTGATCACCCCCTCAGCATAACTGCTAAGCTCAATTTATCCTTTTGTTATAACCGTAGAGTTATCAAACCCTGATATGGCTCGCGCTTTTGGGATACTTGATTCCCCAGTAGCATTTCTTTCATGACTCTCAGCAAAATGATATTGACTGAACTGCCTGGATTAATCAACACCTTTTTTACGTTAGTGTCATGAATAAGTAAAGATATTACCAGAGCATCATTGTGCGGGAGAATTAATCCGCTTATATCTACATCATCGAAAGTTATATCGTCTTCTTTCATATTTTCACGAGCCCGTTTCCCATGTGCAATTGTGAACTTTGTGGTTGTTTTGCAAATCACTCTGTTTACTTCTTCACCCCCGTATATCACGTTGACGGTTCGTTTTGGAGAAGGAGGCTTTGGGGGCTCCTGCTTGTTCCTCATATATACCTGTTTACCTTTATTACTAAACAATTCTGTTAAATAGCCCTGGTTTAATAAATTTTCTATTTCACCTTGTAAAAATCTGCAATCCGTAGTTTTGTGCCCATGATCGTTGTGAAATTCACACCA
>ML359412.1:0-76515 GCA_005239505.1 Nicotiana paniculata
GATGCCTTTACAAGTTGTATTCCCCTCCCTTATATAGGAGATTTTTATAACGTACAACTCTTGCTATGGTTACTCATTAATGACTAATTATGACATTAAGGAGGCGTTACAAAGGATAACAGT
Source organism: Nicotiana paniculata (assembly GCA_005239505.1). Classification (NCBI taxonomy): domain Eukaryota; kingdom Viridiplantae; phylum Streptophyta; class Magnoliopsida; order Solanales; family Solanaceae; genus Nicotiana; species Nicotiana paniculata. Next base: position 124 of record ML359412.1, read on the forward strand.
AATTGGGGTTCGGTTACATAACATTCGAGTAATCAATTGTGGGTCCTTGAATCTTCCTGTAGCTTTGTCTAGATTCATTCTGACTGTGCCTCTCTCCCGTTTTAATCAAGTTGAGTTTCCCGTGGCTGATAAGCTCGTGGGTTTACTGAACCGTGTCTTTTTGTACCGTACCTCTTCAAAGAATCACATCTAGCTGTCGCGTTTTCCTGTGTCTACGTGATTGACTGAGTTGTCAAAAACTGGCTTACGTGTGAAACTTTTTTTTACCAATACACACGTACGGTTCCTGAGTTTGTTTCACATAAAAGTTACATACATGTAATGACCAATAAAAATGCAATTAGTAATACGTAAATCGAAATATACTATAATAGGTTAAGCTACACTAATAATATTAAAAAACTATATTACCAGTTTGTGTATAAGTTAAATTTGATGAATAAATACTGGCTACTTGTCCTAAAGATCAACTAAAAAATAACTATCATGTTTGTCTCTATCATTCCTATGAACAATAACTTGACTGTTATTTTTAATCCATATCAATTAGTTATTAGATGTATTCTTCTTAAATGAAAAAGTTCTTAGCATTAAATCCTTCAAAGTGGTCAAATAGTTTTTAAAAGTTTAATATGCTTTTCATAAAGTTCCCAATGCATGGCTCCAAATCAGCCAAAGTGACTAGTTTTTTGTTTTCTTTATCTGTTTTCTTTTAAAGGTAAAGTGACTAGCTTATATTTGGGTCAATGAAATAACCAAAAAAAACCAATTTCTTAAAGAGCAAATTAAATAAAAAAAACTGAGTATGGTGTCGCAATACGCACTACAGCCAGTTTAAATTTTTTTAACAAAAATAATGTAAAAAGTTTTTGAAAAAGAAAAAGTCATGAACGCAACCTGAATTACGCATCTTGGTAGCCAATTCAAACAAAAATGAGTCCAAATTAAAATAAAAACAAAGAATATTCAACTCAACTCAACCCTAAAATTCCCCAATGATTCTTTCTCTGAAACTTCTCTCCACGTCTGTATTTTGCTATTTTTATTTGCTCCAAAGTCCAAATTCCTTTTTCTCCAAAAAAAAAAAAAAAAAAAAAAAAAGAACAAGAAAGTCAACTGAGCAATCGTGAAAATGACGAAACCACCCCCACCAGAAGATAAAACTGTCTAGCGTTGAACTCGTTCGTAGAATCCCAAGAAATCAACTTCCCTCCAATTACGTGTAAAATAACGTTACATACTCCGAAGAAAAAGAACAAGAATTTCTTTTAAATGCCTCTTTCATCTATAAATTTTTAAGTTTTACCCGTTCCAAACCGTCGCCACCATTATATGAGTATTGTTATTGAATGAAGTTTTAACAATATATACTTAGTGTAAACTTAAGTTAACTCATTAAAAGACCAATAGTTTATCTAATTCCACAACTTAAAATTCGAATGTTTATGCTTGGCCAAAACACATAAGGAGACAGACTGCCTCGCACGTTTCCGAATAATTATATAACAAACTTCTCCTCCTTTTACGTATATAATATATTCTATAGTCTCTTTCTTATATCCGGCTCTTTTTCTTCTCCATTATTCAGTGTTTCTTATATTGAATTACTGAATCCATATACTTCTGTTTTCTTATTCAGATTTCCCTCTTACTTTCTCTGCTAAAGTCGTCGTAAGTTTGTTCAGATGGTTGAAAGGGTTTCAACCACTTGATCCTTTCTATATGGGATTGGAAGTTATTTGTTGCTTTTGCTTTTGACAAAGGTTTTAATTCTGTACTCTCTTTATGTCCTTTTCTTTTTTCTATTCTACGTACTTTAATTCTTCTTCGTCTCTTTTTTTTTTTTTTTTTGTGTGTGTTTTAATTGTTTAATTGTGGTTTTTTTGTGTTGACCATGTTCATTATTGCAATTATTGGATTGAGTTTATACGTACTTGATGATTATTTATCTTATTTCAGGAATTTTAGAGTACTAAAAGATGTTGGGAAACTTCATTACCAGCGGATTAGTGTACGTACTTTTTTTTACAAGATAATCTCATTTGGTTCCTTGTGTTATGATTCTGAATTTCGGTTTTTACTACACTTTATTCTTTTGGTGGGGGGGTTTTGTGTATTGTTTACGTACTTAGATGATCAATTTTCTTTTTGGATGGCAGATTGGTTCTTGGATATGCGTACCCTGCTTTTGAATGTTTTAAAACTGTTGAGAAGAATAAAGTCGAGATTGAAGAACTTAGATTCTGGTGCCAATATTGGTAAAACAACTCTCTTCTAATCATTTTATTTTATCACAGTTGGTTTGTATTCTTCTTAATTTCTCTTTGGACTGGATTGGAATGGTGTTTGAACCATATAGAAGCAAAGTTTGACGAAAAAGGAATTCGCGGAAATATTGGTGTCTTAGTAGTCACATTTTACTTTTTACAAGTGTTCTCTTTAAATAAATGAATGAATGAAGTTAAACTATTATTTTCAAATGCTTAAAGGGGCATGTATTTTGATGAATTTAAGGTCAACCAACGGTAACCAATAGTTTATTCTCAGAGTCAGAAATTAAAGATCAACAAGCATACAGTATTTTTATGACATCGGAGTCGGTCGACTATTGCCATTTGGTACTTCGGTTCGGTATTTAAGAATTTAGGTTCAGTATTTCGGTATTCGATTTATCGTACTAAAATATTTTGGTACGGTTCGATATTACTTATTTTGATTCGGTACGATTTTGATTTAAACCAAATCTATGTTATAAGGCTTGAGCCTATTCAAATCTGCAGCTCTTAGGGTTGAAAAGATACGTTTCAACTTTTGAAACCAATACAACTAGTATTATTTACTAGCATTTGACTAAACACGGAGTCAATGCAAGGAAGCATCTATAATACCATTGGCTAATACAAGAGAAAAAGTTTCACCTAAGTATTACAACTTACACGTAAAAAGCAACAATTCCTTTTATGCCTCTACTATACGGCCATACTTTATCCTAAAGCAAAACAAAGATAGTTGAACAGTCCATTCAAGCTCAATGCCAAAGATAGTTGACTGCCTATACAATATACACTTTTTATCTATGCTCCAAAATTTCTAGAAGTTCTTAATTTGCTTGATGGAACCTTGCTAAAGCCTAAGGGTACGAAATTAGGGAATTAGGGGTTTTGGATTTTTGAGGTGTGGGCTTAAAGTTATTAGGCTAAAAAATAAAAACAAAGTTGGGCTTGGACTAAACTATTTCGGTATTTGCCTCCAGGGCCTAGCTCAAGTGGGAAAGGGTGGTGGATTTGTGTCTTAGGTCACATGTTCAAGCCCCCACACCATGTAAAGCAAAGCCTGATATTTAAGTAGAGAAGGGTAGAGGGGCGGACTCATTATCTACCGAGTTTCGAAAGCTGCGGTTTGTCCAAAGGATCGGCCCTACACAGATTTCTCGATCATCCAAAAAAAAAAAAAAATTCGAAATATCAAAAATCAAATACCGTATACCGAACCGAAATACCAAAATTTATGTACCGAAAAAACCGAAACCGAAATCGAAATACCAAATTAATTCGGTTCGGAATTCGGTTTTTCGTATTTTATGTCCACCCCTAATTTCAGCAAATATCTGCTACCTCTTAGCCCACTAAGACTAATAGTTTGTTTGGTCAAATTGAAAAAATCTACTTATTTTGAGTAGTGTTATTTTTTAAAAGTACTTTTCGAAAAGTATTTGTGGAGAGAAGCAGTTTGTGTTTGGCTAATCAATCTGAAAAGCACCTTTGAGCAATAATTTGTGTTTTGCCAAGCTTTTCAAAAAGTACTTTTAAGTATCAAATTACGAATAAAGACATGAAAAGATTTACTTAAGAGTTAATATTATATAAATAAATAAATAATCTCAAATATTTATTATTAAAGATAATAGTTAAGTTTATTCATTTTATTTAAGTAAAACATGAAAATAAAATTAAAAAATACTTTAATTATTTGAAGATGGTTTAAATATATCAAAAGAATAATTTAACAAATATAAAAGTATTCTTTCCAAATGTCACCATATATTAGAACGTTATCCTAAAAATAATATAATCTCTAATTGTAAGTATTAGGTTTAAAATAAGCAAGGTTATTTTACTATATAACATATTTTGTTAAGTGTATTCTTGATAAGAAGAAAAGTCAAAACTGCTCCTGCTTATGGGGAGAAGCTGATTTTCTCTATTTCTCTAAAACTGATTCTGCTTCTTCCCAAAAGCACTTTTTTTTCCCAAAAAAATTTGGCCAAACACTTCGAGTTGAGAACAAAAAGTGTTTTTTTAAAAAGAAAAAAAGTACTTTTGGGGTGGGGAGAAGCTTGGCCAAACAGGCTATTAAACCGATGGAAAATATAACCAAATTATTAACTGGGCCATAATCGTACTATTGAAAATTGTACTATTTTTGAATAGTTGCAAACAGTAATGATATTTTGCAGGATTATTGTCGCGGCACTAAGAATCTTTGAGAGCATTGGAGATGTGTTCATGTCATGGTATGCTCTAAATTGAAAAAATTATAGGCCTTTCATCTAATATCTGGATGAAGCTCCATTTGCATTCATTCAAACTGAAAATGACTTATTTTCATTATTGTTGTTTTAGGTTACCCCTGTATGGTGAGGCCAAATTGGCACTTTTCATCTACTTATGGTATCCAAAAATAAAGGGTACAGCATACATATATGAGACCTTATTGAAGCCATATGTGGCTAAGTATGAAAAAGATATTGACAGAAATTTACTGGAGTTGAGAGCCAAGGCATGGGATTTGGCAATTTATTACTGGCAAAATTGCACAGAATTGGGCCAAGCAAAGTTCTTGCAGTTGCTTGAGTTTATAGCTTCTCAGTCCAAAAGAGGAACACAACCCAGCTCCGAGGTATTGTTTTCTTAGGAAAGTCTTAACTACAAAGTATAATTATCTTCACCATTTTGTTTTAAAATAAAATTGGAAAAAGAGCATCTCAATTTCTTTATAGTCTCATCCCCATGCAATATGATCATGAGCTTCCAATTCTCTACTCTCTTCGTATCTTTTTATTTGATCGAATACTATGTGATTTCTTTCTATTTACTTACGCAAATTAAAGCGAATGGCGTTCTTCGATAACCTTTGCTGTCGAAGTGAGATTAGCTGGCTCATACACACCACAATAATAATAAATAAATATACAGTAATAATTGAACATGTTAACTTGAATATTAAAATTTGTGTAAATTTCATAGACTAATATTATTAATGGAATAATAACAAACACTTTGGGTCCAATTGGGGCTATAATTGGACCAATTAGGTCCGACCTATATGAGTTACTAATAGTGAGACAATCTAACTTGTTCATAGCTTGGCCCCTCTTTAGAATGCTAATTACAAACAATAGCTCTAGTAAGTACTTTTAGAAAAATTAATAAATTATGAAAAAGATTATATATGTTTGGACAAGTCTTCGAAAAATATAGTATGAAATTACTATCGGTTTTTTTTTTTTTTTTTTTTTTACGTTTTGTGAAAATTGTCTTATTTTTTTCAAATTATGATATTAGTTTTGATTTCTCTTGCATAGTTTCAAATTTATTCATTAAACTTTTGCAGCAAAAAGATGAGAAAAACCACTCAGGTGGAGCGCCACCGAACACGCCATCCGTATCGTTCAAGAGGAACAAGCAGCAACCGGTTGACCGGAAGCGACCACCCACTTCACCATCACCGCCACCGCCTTCTTCCTCTATCCGCCGGTCCACATTGCATTCTTCTAAGTCGGAACAAGTGCACCCTGAGGATGCTTCATTTCAAGACAATGATGGTGTTGAACCTGATATAGACCATAATCTTCATGCTGCCAGGGCAAAACTAAGACGTTCCAACAAAGGGATCAGTTAGTCAAACTGTCACACAATAAAGCAAAGTTTTGTGAAATTGTAAAAAGTTTGAATGTGATCAAAACATTTTTGAATGATTTTTTTTTTCTTCTCCATTTGTTTGATTTTTCAGTTTTGACAAAACTACATGAGAAATGAAATTCTTTTCCGTTTTAACTTTATTTTAAGTGTCATTCATCTTGCTCATAAAATAATGCAAAATTTCGTGAATAAGTTAGACATTTTTGTCTTTCAAGTTGAATGTTATAGAATCTGATTTCGTTGACGCATAATGTATTGGTGGTAAATAATTGATACACGTAAAATTATATTTAGCTCACAGAGCATGATACGTGGAATAATGAGGAAATGACAACTGACATATTTCATTTAAAAGATGTATGAAGCACAAGAAGTACGAGGCAAACACCTACGAGATAATCATTGAAAAATCCAAACCCAAAAATATTGTCCTTAGTTTATTAATTGAAATTAATAGAGTAAAAACTAGAAGTAGAATACCAATCAAGTTTGTGAAAGTGCAATTAGAACCAAAACTTGCAATTAACTTAGATATACACCTAATTTCATTTCTTAACTCCATGTGGATTTGATCCCGACCTTTGTTGGATATATTATTGCAGTGACCGCCTCTCTACTTAATAGTGGTGTGGATTTGGCCACGATCAGTATACACGGTCAGGTATTGTTCAACTGTGATTTTATTTTGTTCTTTTAAATTATACTAACAATTTTAGATAATAGGCAAAAAGTTATCACACACCAAATGTTGATATTAGACCCGAAAGACACGCGGAATACAGAATTATTTTCGGTCTAGGTTACAACCTTTCTGATGGAAATAAAAAAAGTTAAATAGTCATCATCTAAATGTATACCTCCGAGTCCTGTATGTATTTTCCTTTTCAGGAAATGGACTAAATGGAAGGAATAATCAAGTGCTCGAGATTTCATATTTCAAAACTCTAACCCTAAGTCAGAATTGAAGGCAAAGAAGACTAAAAGTCAGAATTCAAGCTTGGATCGGCCAAAAAGTCAAAAGTCAAGAGAAAATTAAGAGTCAAAAAATAAGCTTGAGTTAAAAACCTTTGAAATAGCCTTGACAAGGTGTAAACTCGCGGACACAATTTACATTTCAGGATCCTACGAGTTCTTAGGTTAAGGGTAATAATTAGTCACGGGTTACTAGATAGACCCTGAATTTTGAAACCTGTTACAAAGAAAACAGTTATGAAAGAGTTGTAGATGTTGTACAAAAAGTTATTTTTATACATGAAAAGTGTTATATAAAATTTGAAAGTTCTAATCAAGAAACTTCTTCAAAGTATTCATTTTTCTACTTCTCTCATACATTACACCAATACGAAGTTGAGACGTCTTCTTCATTAGTGTCGTTTATAAAAGGACCCTCTTTTATAAAAATTCGTGTCTATCAAAATCACGAGATATTAAAGCATTTTTAATGCAATTTCAAAAACCAAAGAGTAAAAATGAAAATTCAACATCAAAATAAGCAAAGATTTATATATTAAACTTTGACAAAACTAAGGTGCTTGTTTGATATTAGACCCCAAAACAAGATAGGAGTAAAAACCAACATCCATTTCAAAAAGAAACGAAAAAACTTCTCCATCAAAATGTTTCAAATAAAACTAAGTTATGAAAAAGACACTAAGGGGCATCACCCAAGGTAGCGTCATCAGCAACGGGATAAGATTCATCAACAACAGGAGAAGATTCAGCTTGGGGAAAAGGTGCTTGAACACTAAATTCACTAGGAATAGTATCATCACTTTCGGGAACATTAACCTCAGGTGAGGAAAAGTTTTGACTTTGCTGAGTTTTTTCAATCGTTTCTTTAGCTTTGGCGATCTTAGCATTTAGGTCAAAGTCTTCCTGGCTAGCCTCCATTAAAGTCTCGAGGCAGGTATTCAAAAGGCCCAACTCACGTCGGGTGTCAGTTTATCTTCAAGATCATAATCTTTCTCCCGTTGATCAATCTCAGTATTCAACTCTTCTTTCTCAACTTTTGAAGCATCATAGGCAGTCTTCAAAGGGGCGAGAGAATTCTCCAAGAACTTGATCTTATCAGAAGAGGCACGGAGATCTTCTTGAGCTTGTGTAAGTGTTTAAACTAACTCCCCGGCATAAGTTTCTTTCTGGTTAAGAAGTTCTTTCAGACCCCTTATCTCTTCAGTGGCTTTCGAAAGCTGCTCAACAAATGAAGACTCAAGGATATCCTTGTCTTTGCCAACTTGACTTGAAGAATCCTTTTCAATTGCTAACTCTGCCGCAACCATCTTTGCTTGTTGTTCCAAGTCACACTTCTCTTCAACCAAAAACTTCCTTCTCCAATTGAAGACCCTCGAATTGCTCCTTCCATTTGTCAGCTTTGGTACGGTAATAAATGACTTGCTGCTCGGTATGGACAATCCTTTTCATAAGCTTCGTGCTATCAAATTGATATATAAAAGAAAGTAAAGAAGTTGTGATTAAACAAAAGAAAACAATCACAAGAAAAAGAGAAGTAAAGTTAAAACTCAAACCTTCAGAGATGAATGAACAATATCATTCATCCAAGTCAAAGAACTGTGACTCTCCAACTTTGCCTTATCTACTGGGCCAAGCAAAGGTTTCAACCATACATCAGCTTGACCAGATTTTTTTAGCAAATTCCCACTCTCAAGGACCTCAATGGTAATCTTCTTCATCGGTTTATTTCTATTAGAAGAACCCACTTCTGCATGAGAAGTAGTAGCAACTGGAATGGTAGAGGAAGTGGAAGCATTCACAGGGGGGAGCAGTAGCAACAACATCAGGTAGTGAAGTTTGAGAACGAATGAGGACTGACATTGGAAGAGAAGCAAGAAGCAACTCTTCAGAAACGGGACCAAAGGCTTCATTATCACAACCATGGGTAAACAATTGATCAGTAGAATCACCGGGAAGAGCATTCATCTCTTCATCGGAAATCAATAATGTAGCACTTTTGGGCTCATCTAAAAGCCTGGAAGGGGTTGAACTTGGAGGAGGGGTAGCTTCATCATTGGAAATAACGCGCCTCCTAACCTAAGGCATGCGCACTAAAGAACCCTCTCCCTGTTCTTCTTCACCTTCAGAGCCACGGGCAACGTCAACTTTTCTTTACGATGAAGAGCTCAAAATTTTCTCTTGAGCAAGAGATACAGAAAGTCTTGAAGAAGTAATAGACGCAGGGTTGACGCCACGAATAGGAAATCCTAGCAAAAAAGAGAATTTAGGTAAGAAGCTCCTAAGCTAACACAAAGAGAAGAAGGAAAATCAAACAGGAAAGGTACCGTGTGTTTTGACTTTCCATCCAAATCTCCGAGAAAGGTACTTCCAAGACCTTCTCTCCATAGGGGCAACTGACAATAACTTTTCTACCCAAGCACGGAAGTTAGTAATCTCCTCAAAAACTTCCACGGTTGCTGAAAAATTAGATATGAGAGTATAAGCTTCTTCTTTCAAGAAGGAAAAGAAAAGATAAGGGGAAAATACTTACGTGCAAAATTTTACTTTTCTGGAAAGGGCATATTCTATTCACCCACGATAGCACATGTGGGAGCAGCAACAAAGTGGGTATACCAGCCTCGATCTCTATCATCCTCAGGGCTAACCAATACCCTCTTGCTTCTGGCCACGAGAGAAAAAACCCATTCACGAAATAATTTTGGGGAGTAAAGATGAAGCAAGTGATGAAAGGTGAAAGGAAGGGAAGCCAAGTTATATAGATAATGAAGGCATGCAACAGCCCTCCAAAAAGTAGGACTGATCTGCCCTAAGCATACATTGAAGAAGCGGCAGAATTCAATAATTACTGGGTTAATAGGTGGTATAAATCCTAGAGTGAAAGGATATGTATAAATAAAGGAATAATTAACCTGATATGAAGTTATTCGTTGGTTTGAACTAGGAACTAAAATTGGGAAGTCAGGTTTCCAGTAGCATTCTCTTCGAACAAGAGAAATTAAACATGTGGTAATTTGAGTAGGATAAAGATTGACACGATCATGAGAGGCTAAAGAAGAAACTTGATTTCTAATAGTTTTACGATCAGATGAGAAAGAAAATTCCTGCGGAACGATTTCATCAACTGTTGGTTCACGTATAGGTTCACTTAATTCCCTATTTCTAGAAGAAGATCCAGGGATTGAAGAAGCCTTAGGTTTAGAAGAAGAAGGAGTAGGAGTACTGGTTTGAGAAGAAGAACCATGAATGGACAGTGAACCTAAACTGCAAAGTCTACCTCCTCTTTTACTTCTAACAGGAGCAGATGAAGGATCAAGTTCATCAACAATTACTACTTTGCGAGGATTGGGAGTTGATTAAGACATGGTTGTATATGGAATTAACAGAGGAATACGCGCTGGAAAATAAGGAAGAGTGGAGAAGAAGAGCATTGTAGAATGAAGGTTTTGTAAAACCTAATACATATGAGGTATTTATAAGAAGAAGTGACAATCATATAAAGTAAGTCATGTGAAGTGTCATAATGAAACCGTCTCTCCGTGACAGCCGCAGCCGCAGAAAAGCCCTAAAAACACTGAGAAGTCACAGAACCATCAAAAGCCACATGGCATATGCATTAAATGGAAATGATGTACGACACGTTGGTTCTGAAGAAAACACAATGATTCTTGGGAAACAACGGCAAAGAATCCCCGCCATAAATATATACCACTTCCCGAATATTCAATTGTAGAATATTCAGTAAGTGGGGGGACTATATGTATTGGTGGTAAATTATTGATACACATGGAATTATATTTAGCTGACAGAGCATGATACGTGGAACAACGAGGAAATGACAACTGCATATTTCATTTAAAAGATGTATGAATCACAAGAAGTACGAGGCAAAGACCCACGAGATAAAGGGGAGTCAACATTCGAACTTAAAACAGTTGCTGAAAAGGCACAGGTATAATGAATCAAGACTGGAAAGAGGAAAAATTCACGAACCTACAATTAATGAGGAAGGATAATCAGAATCGTTACAAAGTCCTCATAGACAATTACGATTACCAATCATAACGGTCAATTACTGTTATTAAAGCTCATAATGATTCCACCATAAATAGGAGGAAACGTTATATTTGTAAGCTTCTATATAAGGGGGGAGAATCTCATTTGTAAAGACACGTTCTGAGTGCAATCAATTATTCTTTCTTTTTTCTTATAAATTTTATTTCCTTTCAAGTGAATTACCAATGAAGTAAGGAATTTTTTGGTTATCAGTAACCCGAGTTCTTCTAAAAATAGGATTTGACTAAAAATCTTATTTTTTGGTTAAACACATAACCCATTGACTTCCATTGTATCATAGAAGCAACTGGTAAGAAATTTACTTGAACATTAACCAAAACAATAACGTACAATAAAATCCTATAAGTGGGATCTGGAATCTGGGAATGGTAATACAGAAAACTAACACTAATGCAATCCATATAGAGAGGATAAGCGCACGGCTACAACTAACCTACTAAACTACATAGAATATTAGTTTCTAGGGAAGGCGACTGCAGTCTCAAAAAAAGTAGAGGTTGTGGCTCGCCTTGAAACCACTTCTTTGCTTAATAAATTTCTGCCTAATTTACTCTTATATCACTTTCAAATACAACTATGTTTCCTAACGCTTACACAGCTGCCACCTCATTAACTGAATGAGCAAACTTTGAATTGGATCTCTAGAAGTTTCTTTTTCTTTTATGGTTTGCGAAGACCGGGAAAAGTGAGAGCAAAATAGTAATGCTCCCTCCATTCTACATTATCATAATTTAGAGAGTTAAATATTTTTTTGTTGAGGGATGCTGACGTGTAAATGAGCCGGCACAATTAGTTAGTTAGTTAGAGTTAGCAATACTAATTAAGAGGTCTAATTATTTTAGTATAAAAACCATGTACAGTGTATTGTAAAAAGTTAGTCAGTGAAATAAAAAAAATCCAGAATTTTCTTCCTTCTCTTCCGCCATTTCTCTTCTTCCTCTTCCGCTTAATAGAGATCTCAAGCTCTTAAGATGGTATTAGAGCAGTAAGAATCGATCGGGATTATACTCACGACTCACCTAATTCTCGAAGTTTATTACATTTCCAATTTCCTACAGAATCGTGAAGAAATATTTCCAAACTCACAATTCGCAAAGCTAGGGTTTTGTAATTCCTGCCCCATTCAGCTGAAATGGCGATTGAAGATGGAACGGGAGTCGCGGCTACAGGAATTGAAGCTAAAATCGATCATACGCATCCACTTTTTTGTGCATCCATCGGACACTCCGGGTTCAATTCTGATTCTGATCCAGCTCAAAGGATCTGAGAATTACGGACTATGGCGAAAGTCGATGCGTATAGCACTTCAAGCCAAACGGAAACTAGGTTTTGTAACTGAAACTTGTAGAAAGGAATTATTTGATGTTGAATTTCATGAGCATTGGGAAACATGCAATGTGATTGTCCTTTCATGGATAATGAACACAGTTGGCGCTGCATCTATTCAGTGGAATTGTTTATGCATCTGATACGCATCTTGTATGGGAATATTTGAGGGAGCGTTTTGACAAGGTAAACAGAGTGCGTATATTTCAGTTACATCGAGAAATTGCAATAATTTCTCAAGGATATTTCACAAGGCTGAAAGAGCTATGGGCAGAATATGACGCGATGGTACCTTCCCCAAACTGCGGTTGTCCAAAATCCAAGGAAAATGTAGAGCATATTTTACAACAACGGCTGCTTTAGTTTCTCGGTGGATTAAATGACTCATATGACCAGGAGAGGCGTCAAATTCTCATGAAAACAACAGAACCAACCTTGAATCAAGCATATGCAATGATTATTGAAAGTGAGAGTCAATTGACACCAAAATCTGGAGTTAATTCCATAGTAGAAAGGAATGACATTACAACATTATGGAGTGCAAAAGGTGGACAACAGAAACCAAGAAGGAACTTCAATCTATTTTGTGAACATTGCAAACTAAAAGGTCATACCAAGGAGAATTGCTACCACTGGGTTAGTTAAGCCCCCCCCCCCCCCCCCCCCCAACAAAAAAAAAANAGAAGAATGGAGCATCTGTGAACAATGTGATGTCATTTGGTATACAAATGGATCAAAACACTAATGTGATCCTAGGCCAGTATTATCTTGGGAATTACAGTCCTGGGGTCTACAATCAAGGATTTACCCCTAATCGACATGGATGCTTTCCTGGTGAAGAACATCGTGGTTCAAACCTCATTAGTGATGGGAATCAAGGTTTTTATCAAGGTAAAGGAATGATGAATAATGTTGTTACAGTTCAAGGTGCAACAAGTATGAATGCAATTCCATCACCCATGGTATTCACACATGATCAATATAATCAAATCTTGATGATGCTGAACAAAGGTAACAATACTGAGACAGAAGCAACAACTAATGCAACAGGTATTGTTACTCCCTCTACTCCTAATGATAGGAGTGATAAGTGGATTGTAGATAGCGGTACTACCAATCATATGGTGGGAGACAATGATATGTTATCTACAGTAGCTAAACGTGAAAATCAGAAGGTGTTATTTCCAAATAGCAGTAGAGTTCCCATTACTCACATGGGAAGTTCTGAACTGTTACAAGGAAGCATATATAATGTTTTATGTGTCCCTGAATTCAAGTTCAATGTGTTATCAGTAGCAAAGTTGACAAGGGAGCTGAGATGCCTCATGGCATTCTATCCTGATTTTGTCTAATGCGGGACCTTCACAATGGGAAGGTGAAGAGGATTGGTAAAATGGAAGAGGATCTGTATCACTAGTATTCAAAGAATAAAAGTCCATCATCAACTGTTCCTTCAGTGTTCCTAACAGTACATGATGAGGAGGAGCTATGGAATAGGAGACTAAGGCATGTCTCAGGAAGGATATTAAAACAACTTTCTTTAGTTAGAAGTAACATGAATAACACTAAGTCTTGTACTGTATGTCCTCTAGCTACGCAGACAAGGATTCCTTTTCCCATAAGCAATAGTAGAGCTTCAAAGCCTTTTGACTTGGTACATGCAGATGTTTGGGGTCCATATAGGGTTCCTACTTTTGATGGTTACAAATATTTTCTTACTTTGGTGGATGATTGTAGTAGAATGGTATGGGTATTCCTATTACATCTGAAAAGTGATGTTAGTACTGTTCTTAAGGAATTTCTGCTGCTTGTACAAACTCAGTTTAATGCATCAATAAAGGTTCTTAGAAGTGATAATGGAACTGAGGTTTTTAATTCTTTCTGCAAAGCTTTGTTCAATAATTCAGGGATCATACACCAGAGTTCTTGTGTTCACACTCCCCAGCAAAATGGAGTAGTCGATCAAAAACACAGACATATACTTGAAGTGGCCAGGGCACTGAGATTTCAAGCAGGGCTCCCTTTAAGATTTTGGGGTATTTGTGTTGTTAATGTTGTGTATCTCATCAATAGTATACCATCCCCAGTATTGGGGGGAAAATCACCATTTGAAGTTTTCTTTGGAAGAAAACCCAATCTGAGTCATTTGAGAGTCGTAGGCAGCTTATGTTATGCAACAAACACTGGGACCAATGGAGATAAATTTGGTCCAAGATATGAAGCATCAGTACATATAGGATATTCCAGCATACAAAAGGGATACAAGTTATATAGTCTTTCACGCAAAGTGTTCTTCATATGTAGAGATGTTGTTTTAAGGAGGATGTATTTCCATTCAAATCAACTCAACCACTAAATGCCAACAGGATGCCTACATGTCCTGCACCTATGCCACATATGGATTCACCTTCAGAGTCCTCATTTGTCCAAAATAGTTCACCTTCAGTCCAATCACCTTCTCCAACATCTCCAGCACCCAAGTGTAGTCCAGAACCATATCATGTTGTACAAGATACCCCTTAAACAACCGGTCCATTGCAGCTATCACCTGGACATTACACACAGTCCAGTGGTTCTGAATTATATCATATTTCTCCTACTGCTCCTCCTCTACAGCCCAGGAGAACTGGTAGAATTTCTAGACCTCCTGGATGGTTAAATGATTTTGTACATGGTCCACTGCCCAGTACTCACACCTCAACTTCTTGCACTTATCCTATGTCAGACTACATGTCTTACACCTCTCTTTCAGCTTCTTATCTTGATTCCATTTGCAATTATTCTGTCATCAAGGAACCATATTCCTATTCATAGGCTCTACAAGATGAGCACTGGGTGGCAGCTATGAAACAAGAGGTTTAAGCATTACTTGATAATCATACCTAGTCTCTGGTTTGCCTCTTGGTAAGAGGGCCATAGGATGTCAGTGGGTATACAAGGTGAAATATAATGCTAAGGGAGAGGTAAAAAGATATAAGGCTCGTTTAATGGCCAAAGGATACACACAACATGAGGGGTTGGACTACCAGGAGACCTTCTCCCCTGTAGTAAAAATGGTCATTGTTAGAGTTGTTCTATCTATGGCAGCTATGTATATTTGGCACTTGCACCAAATGGATGTATTTAATGCATTTTTGCAAGGAGACTTAGTGGAAGATGTCTACATAGTGCAGCCTCCAAGCTTTGCTAGATAGGGGGAGTTGTCTAAGGTATGGAAATTGCAAAAGTCCCTATATGGGCTGAAGCAAGCATCCATACAATGGAATTTGAAATTATCTGAGGCTCTTTTGACATCTGGATTCTCCCAGAGTCACTATGGTTACTCTCTTTTCACTAAGAAAGTTGATGATCATATTGTGTTCATTCTTGTGTATGTAGATGATCTTTTGATCACTGATTCTTCTTCTTCTCTTATTCGAGACACTAAGGCATTGCTTCAACATCATTTCAAGATCAAGGACCTAGGGGAGATAAAGTATTTCCTTGGTCTTGAAATAGCTAGAAGCAAAGATGGGATCTCTGTCTGTCAAAGAAAATTTGCCTTAGACCTAATCTCAGACTTAGGTTTGGTAGGCTCTAAGCCTGCAACCACACCCTTGGAAGTCAATCCAAGACTTACCAGTGTGGCATATGACAAAGTCCTTGCAGTTGGTAATACAGAGATAGATGAGGCAATGGAAAATGCTACAAGTTATCAAAAATTGGTGGGCAAACTACTATATCTTACTATGACTAGGCCTTACATAGATTATGCAGTCCAGAACTTACGTCAATTCATGTTGTTGGCCCAAGTAAATGTTAGTTTTGAAGACTGACAAAGGAAATCAAGCAATAACCAGGTACATCCCTCAAGGTCCATCCTGTGTGCATAGAAACAGGCAGAAGCTACATATGGGATGCACGTGAAGGAGATAAGCTTAACTTGGTATACTTGATATCTCCTGATCGAAAAGGTTGCATAATTGACAAGGAGAAGGACTCCTTAATCAAAGAGAACACTATCCCAGATAGGGAAGGAGTTAGAAGTTGAAATCAACTAAAACTCTTCCACCAAGGAAGAGTAGCATTAGAACACTAGTTATTTCTTCATCTACTAACTCTATAAATTGCATGATGTTCTCCCTTTACATGTGTTGCACAAACGCAGAAGTTAAACGTGAATTGAGAGCAAAATAGCAAGGCAATTTTGCAAGCAGTTCGTGTGTGATTCAAGTGTGCAAACCTGACGCTACATAAACCAGATAGAAGAACCAGCTCCAAGTGTCTGTCTTTTATTCTAGTTCAATTGTAGTAGGTGTTTTCATATTGTACCTTTTAACTTTATCTAGAGGCAATTGCAATAGGTACTCAGAGTTTTCAAGTTAGAGTTAACTTGAAGTTGTCGCAACAGTTAGAGGTTGTGTGCTACAACGGGATTAGAGTTAATCCTAGGTTTACAAAAGAGTTTTTGTAAATGCAGTTTTTGGCTTAGTGATTTTAGTGGAGAGTTTGGGAAAATCCTACTGGAAAATAGGTTGTTTTTTTTCACCTTTTGAGCCAGGTATTTTTCACGTAAAATACTTGTATTTTTTACTTTCTGTATTTATTATTCCGCAACAGTAGTAGTTGGAACACATAAAAGAACCAGGTCCTTCTATAATCTGTGCACGCGAAAAATTAGACACCACACAAATCACCCCCCCCCTCTTGTGTGGTATTGAAGTATAGAACATCACATGCACTCACCCAAGAAGTCACACATGGAAGCAACATTAAGAGTAGTGAAGTACCTCAAAAATGCACCTGGTCTTGGAATTCTACTGTCCTCTAAGAGGTCTAATGAGCTGACAGTTTTTTGTGATGCTGATTGGGCTACTTGTCCCATGACAAGAAAGTCAATCAGTGGCTTTGTTGTCAAGATTGGAGACTCCTTACTCTCATGGAAGTCAAAAAAATAGAGTACTATATCAAGAAGTTCAGCGGAAGCTGAGTACAGAAGCATGGGAACAACGATTGCAGAATAGTTTAGCTAGTAGGGTTGTTTGGAGAACTGGGGTTGCAAATCCAGCTACCAGTAAAGTTGTTTTGCGATAGTAAGGCAGCTCTTCAGATAGCAACAAATCCAATTTATCATGAACGTACGAAACACATAGAAATCGGTTATCATTTCATTAGAGAGAAGATACAAAAGGGATTGATAGAAACATCACATGTGAAATAAGAGTTGCAACTGGCAGACATTCTGACTAAAGGCCTTGGTCGAGCTCAGCATGAATTTCTGTTATCCAAGTTATGAGTGTTCAACTTGTTCACACCACTTAGCTTGAGGGAGAGTGTTGATGGATGCTGAGGTGTAAATGAGTTGGCACAGTTAGTTAGTTAGTTAGAGTTAGCAACACTAATTAAGAGTTCAATTATTTTAGTATAAAAATCATGTACATTGTATTGTAAAAAGTTAGCCAGTGAAATAAAAAAAAATCCAAAATCTTCTTCCTTCTCTTCCGTCATTTCTATTCTTCTTCTCTTCCGCCATTAACAGAGCTCTCAAGCTCTTAACATTTTTATATCTACAATTTTTCATGAATATATTTTAAATAGTGTTTATCATTGAAAAGCTCAATATGTAATACCTTTTATATAATTTTTGGTTATGTAAATTTTATTTTAAGAACTTGATGTCTGAATTAAAATCTAAAACTAGAAGGTCTTGCGTCACTTTACATATAGCCCTCCCCTTTTTTGATATATTGGAAAGTAATTGACACATTTGGAGGACATTCTAATAAACATTTGGGTCATATGATTCCCACTATTTAGTTACTTAATACATATATTAGTACATCGTAGAATTAGTCGAGTCTAAGGGTGTGTTTGGTATGATAGAAAATATTTTTCGGAAAATATTTTTCCATTTTCTACTATTTGATTGCACAAAATAGTTTTTCCTAAATATAACATTTTCCTGAAATTGGAGGAAAATGACTTCCCTAGAAAAAGTTAGGAAAATATTTTTCAAAAACTCCACCTACTCTCACATCTAACCCCAATCCCCTCCTCTCCGCCTACCCTGCCCCCTCTAAAAAGTTATTTTTCAATTTCATTTTTTTTTTATTTTTTTTGTATTTTTCAAGTTTCTTTTTTTTTTCTACACCCTCCCCCCACCCATGCAAAAAAAAATTAATATTTTCATTGCTAATTTTTTTATTTTTCGATTTACAGGTTCAAAATGTTGCGAGTTCGAAGTTATGAGTTCAATAAGGTTTATGTGTTTGGTAGTTTGCAGGTTTAGAAATTATAGAGTTTACGGGTTCAAAAATTTGCGGGTTCGAAATTTTAACGGTTCAAAAGTTTATCAAATTTATGGGTTAGGAAAGTTGCTGATTCGAAAATTTATGGCTTCTTGTTTGTTGTATATAAATTATTTATGAATACTCGCAAGAAGTTATTTTTCTTAATTTATATACCAAACACTAAAAAATCAATAAAATTACTACTTATTTTTTAAAATAACATTTTTCACGAAAAATATTTTTGGTTATACCAAACACGCCTAAGTTAATTCGGACATTACCATTATTAAGAAAATATATGACCCCTACTATTTGTCCTATTTCCTAAACTCATGGAGCCAATAGCTCCTGACTTCCACATACAGATTCCCCTTCACCAAAGCCCAAAATCCTTCCACATCACTGAATTTACTTATCCACCAAACCCTACACCAAACCAAACTACATTCTCCACCCTAAACTTTCATATTCAATAGATAGGGAGAGCAAAACCTTCTAGAACGTTCTGCAGCTCCCCTATCTTTATCACAAATACCCCCCTCTCTTTCTCTTACTGTCCATTCAATACCATTTTCTCCTATCCAATGGCTTCTTCAACAGCACTTCTTTCTTCCAATCCAAAAGCAGCTTCCATTTCTCCCAAATCCTCCTACAATTCCCCCATTTCTCAATGTGTTTCAGTGCCTTCATCTTTCACTGGACTCCGTAATTGCAAGCCCTTCGTTTCTCGTGTTGCCCGTTCCCTCTCTACTCGTGTCGCTCAATCCCAACGCCGTCGTTTCGTTGTTCGTGCCTCTGTAAGTTTCTCTTTTACACCTTTCTTTTTCTTAAGTCGATAATCTGAATTTCTGATTTTTTTTCGGGAAAAAATCTGTGTTGTGTACTTAGAATTTGGAACTTCAATGTCTGTCGTTTGAACTTTAAATCCTATATTTTTCAAATCCAGCAAAATACTTGACTGATACGAATAGTTCACACTTTTACCATAACTTCTCAAGCTATATTTAAGGAATCATTTTCTCCTTTGAATTATAAGGCAATGTAAATTGTATTTATGGACTGTGTTTTAATGGAAAGTGAATTCAAATTTATATGTTCACTTGTACCTAACTCGGTAATGGTAGAGTGGTAAGCTTGAGTTCATATTTGGGATTAACTCATTACAGTATGTTGTGTGCTCCATACTTTGCCTAAAGAAACTGATGGATTGGATGACAGTGATTTTAATTAAAACTTACGGCTACATCTTGCAACTGGATATAAAGGAAAACTAATATTGGGCATGACTGTCTAGAAGATGTTAGAAAAGTTAAATTAGATGACCAAGTGAAATAAAAGAAAGTTTCTGTTCAAGATTCACGATTTCCTAATCGTCCCAATACTTGCTACTTTTACTCTATGTAGATAAGAGCTTGTGCCATCATAGAATGTTGATATAACCTCTCTGTTTTGTTTGTGCTTGTCTATGGATCAAGATCCATCTATCTAATGTCCTTTCATGTATGTTTTCATATATAGAGTGAACTTCCACTTGTTGGAAATCAAGCGCCAGACTTTGAGGCTGAAGCTGTTTTTGATCAAGAATTCATCAAGGTATTATATTGGTGTTTTTATTACTTACGTATAATTGGAGAAAAATGCTTAATTCCTATTCAGAAAAGTGTGCTTAACTTTAGATTTCAAAACATGAATGGTATATTTAACTTTTTCTATAAAGATTTATTGTTGGGCTCTTGTCCATATACAATAAAATCATATATTTTGATATTATCTCTATATTTTTCAATAATTAACAACTTGTTTTGTAAAGTTTTGTTTCTTCTAAATTTTTCTTCAATTCCCACTAAAATCAGAAGAACCTTAGATTTTTGGTTTAAAGGTGAAAGGTCATGCATGGAATATGAATATGTTTAAATATAAAGTAGTATTGTCTCTTTGCCTACTATTTTATTGCGGCATACTGCTTGCTATATTATAGAGTTTTATTGGAAGAATGTAAAATAAGGAATTTAAAAGTAATATCTAAAACCACATAGGTGGTAAGTGTTGCAAGCCCAAATATCTGGCGAGGTTCCTGTAATTAGACCAAAATAATAAACATTAGTCAATCAGTCAATTCTGAATTAGTTGATGTAGCAAATGGCATACCTTGTCAGCTAAGAATAAACACCATTCATAAATAAGAAACCTTGAGGAGTCTATATTTTGTGCAAAACCATTTGATTGCAGTTAGTGACAGAATGAGAATATATAAAGAAAGGAGTTTAGTACTACCCTAACATGCAACGCCTGCTATAGTCCTAGGATT
Organism: Nicotiana paniculata; assembly: GCA_005239505.1. NCBI lineage: Eukaryota > Viridiplantae > Streptophyta > Magnoliopsida > Solanales > Solanaceae > Nicotiana > Nicotiana paniculata. The sequence continues at coordinate 20,994 of ML359412.1, forward strand.
TCACTTCACTTCCTGCCCACTTTGGGAACTGTAAGACATGGCTTTACACATTTAATCGGATTCTATGGATTGTATTTGCTGCTTACACCTGTTGGGAACATACTGGGTTTGTTGTTGTTGTAACTACAATTATCCTTTTCCTGCAGGTTAAACTGTCTGAGTACATTGGGAAGAAATACGTGATTCTCTTTTTCTACCCACTAGACTTCACATTTGTTTGTCCAACAGGTTTGTTTGGCACCTGAAATCTCTCTGCTGCTAGTTTCACTTTCTTCTAATATATTTGACTGATTGTTGTGGTTGCTGACTCTGTTGTTTTTATGTAATATCTTTTCCTGCTTCTGTAGAGATCACTGCTTTCAGTGACCGTTATGAAGAATTTGAAAAGTTGAACACAGAAATATTGGGTGTTTCCGTAGACAGTGTGGTAGGTGTTTCTTTACTTCAAATTTTTACTGTGAAGTTATAAATTCATAACTTGTAGTTTTCTGCCCTGCATTTTCAGTTTCTGCATTTATTTGCTTATTCTGTTTACTGTGATCATGTGATTGCTATTTCTTCAAAGTTTTAAAAGGGTTATGTGTACCTAAATGGTTCGTCGTGCTGCATTGTGCTGCTGCACTAGTATGCCTCTTTCAGTTTTTTCCATCTCTGTATATCTTTGTGATGGTATGACTACAAGTATGTGTGGAAGTTCCAAATAAACTTCAACCCAAGAGAAAATAGAGTGCATGTGTGAATCTTGTTTTTTTTGGGGGTTATATATCCTCTTCTTTTTTTTTTGTTTAAGGTATATATCCTATTTCTTCATTTTTATTCCTTTATTGATTAACTTATTTTTTTTAAACCTTTTAACCATTAACTAGTGATTTAGACCTTTTACCTAATGTAGTTAGTATTCTGTTGTTAATGTCTAAAAACTAGGTTTGGTTTGTATAGGTTATTATATTATTTATGAGTAGAAGTGCAAGTCTATAGCTTAGGTATAGAATACATATTATATGTCTCTCATATTTACTGAGTCATTGTGTACCTATCTTTGTTTGACGAGCATTTGACTTCATAGAAAAGGAAGAAACATTTGCATTTTTATATCTTTTCTAGAATGTTAATCGTGGTGCCTCAATATTGACTTGTTTGCAAATATTCAATTGTAATCTTCAATGATTTTTGTCATCTGTCTCTTGAGCATATTTTTTTGTCTTGTATTATTGAATTCATGTTGTTGCTCTTGCAGTTCTCCCACCTTGCCTGGGTCCAAACCGAAAGAAAGTCTGGTGGGTTAGGTGATTTGAACTATCCATTAATTTCTGACGTAACCAAGTCAATTTCAAAATCATACAATGTGCTGATCCCTGATCAGGTATGTCGTTCTGTTTGCGACTTTTTAGCTTTGAGAATTATTTGTTGATATTGGTTGGCATATCCCGGTCCTGAGTCTTTTACAGTTTGTAAACTACTACATAAGGTACTAATGAAATATTCATTTTTGGCAAAACGCTGTGCCTTGATGCAAGGACGAAAAGCTGTATTTATGCGCAAACGCAATCAATCTTGAAATAAAGTTAGCTTCTAGTACACATGCACAAGAGTATGGTATTAATATGTGGATAAAAAATTCCATCAATAGTATCCCTTATAAGAAATTTGCATCAATAGTATTTACACAGAATATGCCTTGTTTTTTGTTTTTTTAAATGAAGAACGTAGAATATGCCTTTTTATTGACTTCACTTCTTAACTACATCCCCTTTTGCTATTATACCTTATTCACCTTCACCTCAGCCTTATAACTTATTTTGGTTTCAAGAGGAATCTGCAATTTTGCTCTTGCTGTGGTTGTGGATCGGGGTGTGCATAATTTGGCTATACCGAATTACCGAATGGAATGGAATTTGGTATTCGATATTGGTATTTGGTTTAAATTTTTAAAAATGGTATGGTATTCGATCCAGAAATAAACTATTGAAATACCGATGCCATACTGAATTACATACTAACTTCCTCAATACACATATTATAGATTATAACATAAATATAAAAGCCATAAAATTTTACTTCCTTATCCGTAGTGCCACTCTCATGTCATTGCTTTGAGCAACAATTCATATCATTACTGCAAGTTCAACTGTAATTTTGTTTTGGTTTCGTTTCCAGATTCCTACATTTATTTCAGAACTGATGGTAGTCCAGTTCAAAAGTTCATACATGATCATGCAAGCCTTTCCTCTAACTCACTCTAGAGAAAATTGAAAGCTCCAAAAGACACTTTCTATGATTTAGCCTAGATCCTTTTTATTTTTATTTTTAAAGACTGGTCCTGAGTCGAGACTCTTTCGGAAACAACCTCTCTGCCTTCTTAAAGGTAGGGTAGGGATAAGGCTTGCGTACACACTATCCTCCTTAGACTCCACTTGTGGAATTATGCTGGGTTTTTTGTTGTTGTTGTTGTTATACTTCTTAAAGACAGAAAAGAAAGTTAAGATTATTTTATCCATACTGAAGATGCCGAAATCGAATTAACCAAAACCGAAAGAAAAATGAAACCATATTGAATTAATTAAGTATGGTATTGGTATAGCAGTTTGAGAAACCAAATACCGAAAATACCTAACTAAAATGTCGCCAAACTGTGTCAAACTGACCGATGAACATTCACTAGTTGTGGACATATCATGAAAATAAGAGCAACTTCTATCTGTCAAAAATATGTTGCGTCTCCAGTTGAAAAGGCTACTTCTGCTTTTGTCAAAGACATGTTTAAAGTTGTATTTTTCGAGATGAAAACTAGTGATATCTTACAGTAGAATTGTTTCTGATCCTCCATGTATGTCTCTGGTAATTGGTTCCATCTCTCAAAAAAACCAAAAAACGGTGAAAATAATGCTTCTCATTTGAAATTGTGTTTTCTCGTAGCTTAAACTTTGGTGCTAATGGAATCAGCTCCGCGATTCACGATTTCTCTGGTGTTGTTTCAGGGAATTGCATTGAGAGGACTTTTCATCATTGACAAGGAAGGAGTTATTCAGCACTCAACCATTAACAATCTTGGAATTGGTCGGAGTGTTGATGAAACATTGAGAACTCTTCAGGTATAAATCGGCCATTTTATTCAGGCTTTTGCCAGTACATATTCAACCTCGTATAGATATGGGTTGTACTTATAATGCTTTGATTTCCCAAAACAGGCATTGCAATACGTTCAGGATAACCCTGATGAAGTGTGCCCAGCTGGATGGAAGCCTGGGGAGAAATCCATGAAGCCTGACCCCAAGGGTAGCAAAGAATACTTTGCATCCATATGAGGTGATGACTGCAATTGCTTTATCTAATTTGTTTGGGAAGGCTGGAGACGGTATTTTTCTGTTCCATTTTTCTAATGTACCGGCTGAGTTTGGTCATTTTTGAGAATATATACACTTGTACGCTCTTATATTCTGCCTTTGAAAGCCATTAACTTTCAGTCCATCTTATCTACATACAATTGGATCATAATTCAGTAAGTAAATATACCTATCTTTTTAGCGGTCAGGATTTGGTCTAGTGGTAAGAGTGCACCTTGTGATTTGTGTGTTAGGCGCACATAACTGGTTCCAATCTTGCCACAGACAAAAGCTTGGTATTTAAGTGGACAAGATATAGCGATGAGCTCACTATCTACCGAGTTTTCAACCATGAATTTCTTGGTTATCAAAACATAATGTGCATGTACCAATTTTTGCATCACTTCACAAGTTATATGCAGTATTCTAGTTTGTAGCTCCTCTCTTCGGAATATATGCTAGGAATAGTATATAACTTTTCTCTTTAATTGTGGGTTTGTTGATACGTTCCAGCACATAACAACTGACTATGCTAATCTTAGTTACTTACTAGATAGTATAATTCTTTATATATTCCTAACACATGGCATCGCCATATATATTAGCCAATTATGTATGACCTTATAATTCTAAGAAGACCTGGTCAACAAAACCACTTGTTTAAGAATATTTTTTGAGAAAAAATCGATTACTAAGATCCTTGTATTGTTTAACCAGATTTCTATTTGAAGATTCGACTTGGCTCATCAAACATGATTTGGAGCCATTATTGCATCGACGTGGTTTTCAACAAATTGCCTTATAACTAATCAAGATAATCATATAATTATTTTCCAAGTTGCTCATAACAAATTATGATGGTATCATTAACATTTGATAATAAATTAATATTGGTGTTGCTCGCTTTTCCTGTTTTGTTTTAATTATTGAAATTGCTTGTGTTACTTGTCTGTTGTAATCAAAGCAACATATATCGACCTAAAGGAACATTCAGTACTTAATACATGCTCTTGGTAGGTTTTATTAATAACCGAAATCATTAATGATTCATTCTGCTTTAAAATAAAATTAATAAGCGAAAATTCATGAATGACAAATGGGGAGCAAACACCATTAATCTAATTGGAATGATTAGATTTAGAGATATTAAAGAAAGGAGCATTGAGATTTGTTTTGCTATATCTTATATACTGATGACTTGTGAACCTAGATTATAAGGATATGTCACGTGAAATATTCCAGAGTTTACGCAGAACACAAATGGGAAGTGCAAAATATTATTAATTTATATACACCGTATAAAAGATTTAAATTAAATGATTAGATTTATCAGAAGAAAACAGGACTGTTTATATACTGATCTCCTTTTTCTCTCAAAGACTGTTAGGTAGACACAAAGTTAAAAAGGGTTCTAAGGACTTCTGTATTATCTAAATTATGCCACATAAATTATTATCGTTATAAATCTAAAATAACATTGTAATAGATTATTTAAAAAAATCTTCCCAGCAGTAAGAGAAGTGCACTTGGGATGGATAGATCTCTGTCTATTTTTTCAACTTCATATTTTAGAAACATAGAAAGATTTAAATAAAATAGTATCATCTACTCTTTAACAAATCAGTTATTTTATCTCATTCAATGTCAAGTTTTCCTGATTCAGATTACGCACCAGTTGAGAAGAGTTTAACCAATTCAAGCTTGATTCTATAGACGTGGATATTACAATAAATATGCTTTTTCTCCAGATTAATTTATCAATTTGTTATTATTTATGTAATGTATTTGACACTTTTTTACAACGGATAGAAAAAACCACAAACTATGGGTGTTTGGGTGAACCATAATCTTTTATTCAAAATGCTTTCATTAATGAATACATGGTTATGATATTACTCACAGTAAATTCAGTTATTAAAATATAGAACTGGTTGTTATAGGTTTGTTCGCAATATATCAGAGTCGAATAGTTCATGTTCGAATTCAAGATTTATTATGCAAAATGAAAAGGTTAATGTTTACACAATTTAAGCGGTAACACCAATGGCTTTACAATAATAAGGGTAATACAAGTAAACAGACAAAAGCGTAATGCCTGAACAAAATGGATCTTTAGAGATCCACAAAAACTGTTACTTTAAAAAGCATAATGCTTGAACAAAATGGAATTTATAGATCCACAAAAACTGATAATTTCTTTTTTTTTTCTCTCTCAATATATATATATATCGGAACTACTGAGTCATTTCTAAGGGCATAAAAAAGAGAGCAGAGTTTCTTTACTGCAGAGACCTTTGGCAATGCATAAACTACTATGTATACTGAATTTTCTAAATCCCGAAGAACAGAAACATATTTTTACGTAGGTACACTGGATTCGGGCGTATAATTATATCTCTGAATTTCATCCTCCCAAATCAATTTAGATATAATTTCATCCTTCTCTGGTACATGTTCCTGTAACAGGAGGAAGAGAAAAAAAATTAATTAAAATGATACAGAACATATTTTCCTTTTTGAAGGAAGAAAACAAAGAAAAGAATGATGAAGAACCATGTCAGCCGACATGAAGCTTGAAATATAAACAAAAGGATTAGCATTTTTCATGTCGTGCATCTCATTAAAAGATATTTTAGGGGTCGTTTGGTATAAGGTATAAAAAAGTATAGTGTTGGTATAAAAATTTAATACCATCTTAATACTACGTTTGGTTAGCAAATCTTATCCCACGATTAAAATTAACACTGGGATAACTTATACCTTATAGAGGGTGGGGTAATTAGCATCGGTATAACGTATATATTCTTCTTATAAATTATGTAATTGTCATATTTCATACAACATACCAAACAGTGGATAAAAAACAATCTCAGCATAACTGATTCCAGCATAACTTGTATCATATAAGTTATCCCGGCATAAGCTGTATTCGAACCATACAGTAAATATTAAGAGAAGTTTCTAACATTCTGAAACGCCTCAAGTGGGACATGCCGTTTTACCATTTTAAAATAGCAACTTAGTGCTGAGCCTTTTCAAGTTGGAGTGTGTACAAAGAACCTAAACGAGTTTTATATTTGAACTTGACAAAGAATTAACGTTTGTTTTACAGATATATATACCTCAAGTTCTCTGATCAATTCTTTAGCTGTTGGAGCAGACACGATTATGCGACGTGCAGTTGGAGATATAAAGCCTTCATCTACGGCTTTGTCAATAAAAGACAATAAGGAATTATAGTAACCTTCAACATTTAACAACCCCACCTGCATAATTAGATTTTGATTTGATTAGTAATTAAATAAGTAACTATATAAATGATTAAGTGGCCTTGTTTGGACCAACATTTTCATTATTCTAATGCTTAAGAAGCTCTTTTCTTGCCATTTAAACAGGATCACGAAGCATGACGATGGTTAGAACGTGCATATCTTGTATTATCTTTCCATGTGAACCAAAATTAAGGACCACGTGCTTCGATTCTTTTTCAAATTTCATTATGATTTTGATATGGATTGTTGACTAAAATATAGAATCCCAGCAGGAAAAATTCTTTAGGTATGCAAGGAAACTCTAAAATAAGGTTATGTCGTGAAAAATGTAACACACAAAATGTCAAGATGTAGAATTTCTTGTGTTGGTTAGAGTATTATCAAGTTGCTAATTCAAACGCTTATGGTACAACAACAAAAAAACTCAGTTTAATCTCACATGCGGGGTCAGGGGAACCAGACGTTAATTGTGGAATAACAAAAGTCCACTAGTCTTTCGAGAATGATGGAACTAAGGAATGATTATAGTCAAAAGATAAAAGTTCAAGGTATGACCATCTTCACAAGAATGATTTTATCAAGTCCTTGATTTCCTTTAAATTCAAAGGGACATTTAGTTTCAAACTTTGCGTCATTAAATACTATTTTGTCATACTTTTTGAGTATATGCTTAAAGGTGACTCCATATATGAGCATGTTTCATTTAGGCCTCAGTCAAGACTTACCACCATAATTTCAACATTTCAAGTATTTTGGTGCATATTTCTCTATGTAAAGTAATGCGAAAATAAGTGCAGAAGACTCACTGGTTTCTGATGGATACCAAGCTGAGCCCATGTAATGACTTCAAGAAGTTCTTCAAGGGTACCATAACCACCTGAAAATTGAGACAACACAACACTGATTTAGTATGAAAACTTGATGTCACTATAGTTTACGACATGAATCCTTAACTAATATTAGATGCTATAATAAAACAGGGTGAAAACATAAATTTTGATGATTTACCAGGGAGGGCAATGAAAGCATCAGCTTGCCGGGCCATCTCGGCCTTCCTTTGATGCATACCAGACACTGCTCGCACTTCTCCAATAGTTTCACCAGTTAACTGTACGTTACAACATCCAGAACCATAATAGTAAATGATTAAACATGAAATGAAACTTAATAGAAAATGATTTCAGAATTTCTTCTCAGTTATTTGACTAGTACCTCTCTAGGCATAAGAGTCTTTGGAATCACTCTGCAAAAGTACAACCATTTACAATATATCAATAATAGTCAAATTATGAAACAAAGTTATAAGATAATACAGTAGTAAGTAGTACTGGTTATCTAAAAGTCTTGAAAAGTTTTAATTCGCACCAACTAATTATCTTTGTATTTTACTTGTTAATAACTGGCAAAAAACTCTACAACATGCACAAAGATTTACAAGAACACCATTTATTTGCTTGTTCAGAAAATAACCCATTCGTGCGGCCAAAAAGGCCAACACGGGAGAGACACAACCAGTGGCGGAGCCACATGAACCAAAAATATATGGATTTCTTTTTGGTAATTTAAAAAAATATGTATATATATATATACTATATAATGACACCACTTGACTTTTTGGTGAGTTTATTTCTTTATATTTTGACTCCCATTAATGAAAATGGACACAACACTTCCATAATCAAAAGATTTCAGCATTTGCCTGCCTTTAGGCAGCTCAAGAAGCCATTTTATTGAGAACTGAGAAAAACTTGTTAACTTGAGATCTAAATTTAAGAGATCACTTTGATGTTTAACACCAGGGATGTTATAATATCGTATATGGATTATAGTTATTTAAGTGTACTGAAAGTACAGAAAATTGCTACACTATCCGTCTAATTTAACACATTGTAGAATACTACTACATGCCTTATGTGACGTGACAGTGTAAAAATTATACGATTAAATGAAGAGAAAGGGAGGTTGGTAAATTACCCAAGAACATGGCGGCCGCCATCATGAACAGCCTGAGAAACAAGACCCATGAGACCAATGCTTCCACCTCCATACACTAAGTCAATACTTCTCTCCACCTTCCACAACGTAATCAAACCATTTATTAGCACCTCTCAATCATCATCATATTAAAGCAAAAAAAAAAATAGTAAACTACATTAGCATTATACTGTAGTACTAAATATTAAATCAGAAACTATAACTTCCCAGTTCTAGACCAAAGAATTGTATATTTATTAATTACTATATATTCCACAGGCATGTGCATATTTAAATGCTCTAAAGAGGTTTAATTAGATGGAAATAAGTACCATTAAAGAAGAAAACACAGAAGAAAGGGGTCAATGATAACAAGATGGCACGTTCTGTTCCCCCATCAAAAGACAGATGAATTTCTAAGGACTGAAACCATAAAAACTATAAGATCATGCAAGAACACTGCTTAACATACAGACAGCCTACAGCTAGCAATTATTTTATTTTATTTTATTTTCCCCCTCCATTCTTTCTCTCTCCCTCTCGTGCCAAACAGAAAATAAACCCTAAAAATATTTCCTGCCTATTCTCCCTCACAAGTCACAACAACATACCCACCTACAAAGTTCGTCAGGTGTTTGGGAAAGAAAATGTGAAAATAAATTAAACATAAAACAGGTTTCTTTTTATGAAAGTCATAAATATGGATTCTTGATGTTTTAAACTGGTTAAAAATCAGGTGCAACAAAGGAAGTAAAAGCAGCCTGTAAAAGCTGGAAAGAAAGAAGGGCTAAAAATCATATCTTTTCCATAAAAAACACAAACTTTCTGCTTCTGGAAACAGGAAGAAAGAAGAAAAGAAAATAACAAAGGCTTAAAAATCGTAGTTTTTTCATGGAAAGCACAAAAACTTTCTGTTTCTGAAAGAAGAAAAGAACGGAAGGGCTTAAACATCGTAACATTTCATGAAAAGCACAAAAATAGAGGGGAAAAAAATGGAGAAGAAAAAGGTTAAAATGGTTACCAGCTCTTTACCCAACTCAATAGCAGCTTCCTGATAGCTGCTTTTCTTGCCAGAACTGCTTCCACAGAATACACAAATCCTCTTAAATTTTGATCTTCTTTCTTCCTCCATTCTTATTATTTTTTCCAGTCTTTTGATATAAATTTTCTCTCTTAATATATATGTATATGTTTACGTGAATAATACTGAGACCAAAAGGGAACAAGAGAAGAAGAAGAAGAAGAAGGGATATTGGTAAATGGGGATGAGAGCAGAAGAAGCTGCAATTTTCCTTTTTGGCCTTTGTAGGGTAAAGGGTACTCTATTTATAGGCAGTTGTTCAGCTGAGCTCTCCATTATAAAATACCAGTTTTTCTTTTTCTTTTTTTTTCTTTTGGCTAAACATTGTTTTTTAATTAATTTGTAGTATATCTTACAAATTCTGTCCCTCCATTTTTTATTGCTCGCAAAATGTACATTCTCCTTATTTGTTGGACTATTTCATTTCTTGTTGGCTTCCTTTTACCTTTTTGTTACCATATTTTTTTGTTGGCTTCTTTATAAACAAAAAGTTTGGTGTTGATGCAATGCCCTAGAATATTGAGTACGTAATTTCCTCTTTCAGGAAAAAAACAAACATAATCTTTTTAACCGAAAAATATTAAAAATGTTGAGTTGTTTTTAGATATTCCAAACATAAATTCTTACACAAACCTTCCATTGTACTTGCAACAGAGGTTCTAACACAACATTATGTAAAAAAATCAGTAGTATTTAATATTTCATTGCGTTAAGTAATATATTACCTCACTTAAATAATATATAAATTTTCATTTAATTTGATTTTACCACTTACCATTATGCAAGAATTTAGCACTGAAAATGAATATTAATTCTTAAGCTTTTATTTAACAGTAATTTTTTAGTCGAGACCAACCAAACGAGTAATCTCTCCATCCATTTTAATTGTTGCATTAGCTCTTTTCACGTTTATTAAAAAAATAAATAAATACAAGGTAGTATAATTTACTAAGTTACTTCTATTAAATACTTTTTGAGAATTAAGCAATACTAAAAAGAACTACTACTAATTTAGTTTTAAATTCGAAAGCAATTTAGTAATTATTTTTGGATAAATTTTTTGAGCTAAAGCAATAATGAAAAGGGACGGAGGGAATATAATTCTAAAACATGTCTATTCGATTAATATTATATATGGTCATTATCTCATTTACTAAATGATTAACAAACGAAACGCAAACCAAAGTTAAGAAAGTTGTTAGAATTAGTGTCTTTGTTGATGGAATCAAGGATATTCGTCTCATCTTCATCTCTACCGTCTTAGCCAAGCAATTGACCACTTCAAACATTTAATTTTAGAATATTTATAATGCCGACAAATCATTAAGTTTAGAATAATCTTCCTTAGTACTGTTACTTTCGTCCGATTGAAACTGTTTCTGTAGTATGATAACCCTTTTTAAGATATTTGAATAGCCAATAGAAAAGGGTTTAAGTAGGCGTTTGGACTTAAGAATTGTAAAATTTCAAAAAATGGTAGAAAATAATTTTCAAGTGAAAATGATATTTAAAATTTAGAGTAAAATTTTTGAAGATTTTAAAAATATATTTTCAAGTGAAAAGTAAAAATTTTATGAACAAATATTGATTTCGCAAAAAAATAATTTTTTTTTGAAAAAAAAAGGGAAAAATATTTTATGTCCAAATGGCTCTAAATCTTGAATTTTAGATGAGAATGCTTTCCTATTAGTTCTGGCCGAATCCTTGTAAAAAGAAACTGATAATTTGCCTTATGACGTTACCACTTACGTACCTGATTCTGCTTAAAAAATGCCCATTTTAACTTGGTAGTTTAGGTAAATAAAACAAAAAATAATATTCCTAAAGAGTGTACTACGTACAACTAGCATATCAAAAACTGCAACTTAGCACGATATTTTATATATATATATATATAAAATTAGCATGCATCTCACATGTAAACCCTCCAAGGGCGCATCAATTGCTTTATCCAGTTGTATAGTGCTAGTTGTTCTTTCAATATTTCTTAATTAATTAATTGACCCCTCTTTAATTAGTTAAATTTATAAAGAATATTTATGAAAAAAATCTAGTTTATCATTTATTATTTTTGGGGATGATGGTAATTATGACAATTTCCCCTTAATTTAGCTTCTTCTTTTTTTGGTGAAAAAGAGATATACTATTTTATAGATATTTAAACGAGTACGTTAAGATTGAAATCCTACTTTCAACAAAATTTGTTTACACATCGTCAACAATATTTAATTTATTTCATGTTTGGCAATAAACTCTTTTGAAATTATGATTGTTTATTTTGGGAAATTAAGGTATTTAACAAGATTTTTGAAAAAAAAAATAATCCCTGCAATTTATATGGAATATCCTTTTTAATATTTTCCAAAATGATTGACCTCTTCCTAAATTTTAAACTAAATTAACTTAAACTTCTTATTTTGTCGTAAGTGAAAAGATTTTATATGAACATAAATGTTATGACATGTTTAAAATCAAAAATTCATAAAATCAAATAGTCACCTAAATGTGTAGTATATCTAACACCAAAAATATTAAAAGTTTTATTTTCTTAAGAAATTCTCATACTCAATCAAATAGATTAACATACATTATAACCGAAGGATTCATAATTACAACAACAACAGTAAATCCAGCGGGAATCCCACAAGTGGATCTGAGGAGAGTAGGATATATGGAGATTTTATTCCTACCATTGTGAAGGTAGAGATGTTGTTTTTGATATACCTTAAACACCATAAAATATGAAAACGAAGTAATAGCAAGCAGTACCAAACAACACAATATTAGATAGAGTGTTGCTATTCGGCCAAATTCAACGTGGCCCAACTTTGTCCACACTCGTAAAATACCATTAACGCCCTTCTCTTCACAATTGGCTTAATGGCCATTTTTTCCTCCAAAATATTTCCGTCCAAAATTAGTTAATAAATATTGATTATACCAAGACATTGAGCCCATAAATCATCATTATCTCATGCATGGGCATTCGTATATTTTTTTCCTTTTATACCGTATAATTATTATATATTTTAAAAAAAATATAATTTATAATATTACGTTTTTTTTCTAAATACAATTTATACGTATGTGGAGTTCAAAGGTCACATAATATTATTTTTTCTTTTATATACTATAACTTGTCATACCATACACTTATCTTAATAGAGTTTTCATTAAACACACAATTCACCACACTTATTCTTAACCTAAACATGAATGCTAGCATAGAACTAGTTTGGAGCCATTAAACCCGAATAACATCCTAGAAACTAGGTCGAATCAAATAAGGAATGCATTACACATATCATTGGGACGGAATTCGGACGACAGTCTGATGAATGAAGATGATCCGATCGACATTGATTCAGACGGCAACTTCAATGATGGAGAAAATCATGTTGATGATGTTGCTGTTGATGACGATGGTTATGATTATGATGATGATGATGATGATGATGATGATGATGACGACCATTATTTAGAGGAAGAGGCAGAAGCTGGAGATGAAAGGGAAATGCCTAACGAGTTCAATGAAGAAGATCTCATAACTAGTCCAATTATTGGAATGAGACTCACTAGTAAGGATGTTATGTTTGATTTTTATAAAGAACATGCAAAATATCAGGGTTTTGCATTGTTAAAAGAACATATAACAAAAAAGGTGGTGATATTGTTATGTATGTTCAATATGGATGTGATAGGTCTAGGAAACCAAGGAATAAGCATGTTACCAAGAGGATGAACTGGCCTGCTAAAATAAATAAAATTTTGGAGCAGAATGATTCATGGCGAGTTTCAAAGGTTGTGAAAAAACATAATCATCAATTGGAACCAGCATTATCGCGATTGATGGTTGGACACAGATCGCTTAGTAGTTCTCTTAAGAGAACTCTTTTAGCCAAAGATATTGCTGGCTTAAGACCCTCAAAAAATATATGGGTCGCTGAAGTACTTGCCGGTGGCCCCAAAAATCTGGGTTGTACACCAAAGGATTGTCGAAATTATATTTTGAAGAGTAGAAAGCTTCATTTGCAGGAAGGGGAAGCACAATCATTGCTCAAGTTCTTCTGTGACATGCAGCAAAAAGATAGGAAATTTTATTACTCCGTAGATGTGGATGGTTTTGGTCGACTTCGTAATGTCGTATGGGTTCATTCACACTCCAAGGTTGCATATGAGGAGTTCCATGATGTAATATGCCTCGATACAACATACCTAGTGAATCCGTACAATATGCCATTTGCTTCATTTGTTGGTGTAAATCAGAATAGGCAGTCCGTACTTTTGGGATGTGCTCTTATGTCTAGTAAAGATATAATAAGTTACAAAATGGTGACCTCTACATGGCTTGGAGCTCTAAACAATGTTCGTCCATTAGCTATCATGACTGACCAATGTGATAGTATTAAGGCTGCCATATATGAATTGATGCCAAATACGGTACAAAGATTTTGTATTTGGCACATATTCGCTAAGTTGCCTAAGAAGTTAGGCAGAGTTGTTGATGCTAAGATTGCAAAGGCAAATTTAAGGCCTTAGTCCTTGATAGCATTAATGTTGCTGAGTTTGAGACAAGATGGGCATATATTGAAAAATATAATTTAGAGGAAAGGGATTGATTTTATAAGCTGTATTTGGAGAAGGAAAAGTGGGTTCTAGTATACCTTAATGACCACTTTTGGGTCGGGATGTTGTCCACACAGATAAGTGAAGGCATGCATGCTTTCTTTGATGGATTTATCACCCGTCAAACCACTTTGAAGCTATTTGTTCAGCAATATGAGTTAGCAATAAGATCAAAGTTCGAGAAAGAATTGGAAGGTGAATATAGGTCAAGGTGCTTTGAACCAAAATGTTTGTCTGAATTCGCATGGGAGCAAAAACTTCAAAAATGTTATACTCGTGAAGTTTTTGAATTTTTTCAGTTACAATTAAGAAAATTGTTCCATTGTGAAATCAGCACCTCTGAAGATCATCAAGCAACCCCTAGAGTGGAAAAATACATTATATCAGATTATTCGCTAAAGAGTTTTTACACTAGAGATACATTTGTATTCACGGTGAATATACTCCTATTGGCGAATATCTAAGTTGCAGTTGCAAGTGGTTCGAAACAAGGGGTATTCTATGCTGTCATACTCTAAAGGTGTTGTCTCACAAGAGGATTAAAAATATTGACGAGAGGTATATATTGAAAAGGTGGAGAAAAAATGTTGTTCGTTGAAACGTTTCTTTCAGGAGGTTACCCACGTATGACTTCTAAATACATGATGTACATGGAACTATTAAAGCATTTTGGACGGCTTTGCGATATTGCATTGGACACTGAAGTGATAAGGTGATATATTAAGTATAATTTGAACAAATTGGAACAAGACCTTATGAATTGGGATGATGATATGATAGTTCCAAATTGGGATTTGGAAGGTACACATGATGGTGAGGGTGAGGGTGAGGGTGAGGGTGAGGGTGAGGGTGAGGGTGAGGGTGAAGGAATAGATATAAGAGATCCTAGATATGTAGTTAGTCGTGGACGTCCAAAGTTGAATAGATATAGAGGGCGAATTTATTCATACTTTAGAAGTTCACAAACGGGTGGTGAAAATGGAGTTAGAGGCAATAGGAGTGGTAGAAGTGGTGGTAGAACTAGTGGTGAGGTGTTGGTAGAGGTGGTGGTAGAGGCCGTGCTAGAGGAGGTGGTAGAAGTCATCCGCTAACGGGAAGAATTAAGGTAAAGTTTAACAAATTTAATTTAATATATTATTTTATTTTAGGTAAATAAATTACTTAATTGTCTTATTTACTCTAATTACAGTAATATGATACAGTACAACCACAGAGTAGCTTGCCTGATCTAAACGATGAAGCATACTGGGACGTAGAAGGCTTGACCGTTTAGTTTGAGATGATTTTAGTTTGAAACTTGTTTAATTTGATTTGAGATAGATTTTTTTTGATTTTATTGACTTTGTTTTTTAAAACATGTGGTATTTTTTTTGTTCATAAATGTGAATTATATTTGTGTACAATCCTACCTTCAACGTTCAATATATTTGTGTTAGTTGCATTTTGTTTTTTTTACCGTGCCTAATCCCGCTCTCTTCTTACATGAAATACAACTACACTGCCAATGCAGGGTAGATTTTACCAAAAGAAAAAAAAATTGCCAAACCAACCCATTTAACTATCTTTATAGGTTAATGCCTCAATTTTGATTCTCTGAAGAGTCGGAAACTTAGTCAAAAGAAGCTTGAGCAGTTGCATGTGAGGATTTATCTGTCGAATACTCCTAATCACAATGACTCTAAGGTTGTTGAATGTTGTATCTCCAAACCTTTCTTCCAAGTCAATGTTATCTAGAGCCAATGTACCCCACTACTATCCACCTAAGAATAAATAAAAAAAATAAATGGATATGTTTAAGTAAGAACACAAGCGACGAAATATAATTCAGTAAGAACGCAAAAGAAAAGACCTATGATGATTAAGCAATAACCTTGATTCCCAGATATTCCAGATATGGGAAGCTTCTCATCAAGCACAAAACACAAGCGACGAAATATAATTCATTCTAATATATATCGTTGAGGTAAAGATGTTTCACACAGTCAACATGAAAGGGAAGACTAGTTGGTACTTGACCTGCACTTGCAACCATTATCTAGAAAAAAACATCCCAAATTAAAGGTTGGCTCATATCACAAAATATGTTTCATGTATGAAAATGCATTACGGTTAAGTTATGAAGCACATTTACCTTGACATTATGGTTGTCCAAATGTAGATTTTCCAGCGCACAAAAAGATCCAAAGAAACTAGTAATGTGATGACTTGATCCCAAAACATATTCTAACCCTAAGGGAAAGCGATAATTGTGCCAGAAGAGGAATAGTTTTCAATTGAATATAGCTTACTCTACCTCTGAATTCAAGGGACTTCAGTTTAGAGTCATTAATTTCGATGACATCACTGAAACTATCTGATATTTCAAGCACCAATTGCTCGAGCAACATGCAATTGGAGATTAAGCTTCCAAGCATTGTGTCCACAACAGTGACATTGTATAGCTTCAAGCTTATTAACATTCCAAACCCATTGAAGGCTCATGGAGGAGATAATAAACAATCTTCAAGAGATATATGCTTCAAATTCACACATGTGAAAAATGAAGCAGGCAATTTATATGGTGTCTCCCTAATCGGAAATTTTAGAATAATATTTTCAATGAAACTTTCAGAGAGGAACCCTAACAACCTTCTAACATAAGTAAAGTCTTCCAAAAATGGAATTGAGAGTGTAAAATGTTTAACTTGTCCGCCATGAAAATCCAAAATGTGGCGGATGATATTTTCAAAATACCTTGGTTGATCTATTTTCCATAGGGTTTGATCAAGAGTTAATTTTGTAATTCTACACCATTTATACTGCTATTTCTTTGATAAAATGCTTGTTCTAATAGCATCTGGTAATGGCATAAGTACTATAATATGATCAAGTACTTCCTCAGGCAGATTGCTGAGGAAATCGAAAGGTAAAGTTTCAATGCAAATTCTTTTGTTAACTAGCGACATAATGCAAGTGATTAGGGGATATAGGGATCAGAAAAACTAATGAGAATAGTAATGCTATTAAGTTAAAGAGAACGGAACCTGTTGAAATTCTATGGAAGAAGAAGAAGAAGCGAGAAACCTGTTGAAAATCTCTGAAGATGGAGCGAAAATTGACTTTTGGGGATAAATACATAAACTTTTAGGGATCAATCGTATAAAAACGGAAACGTATCGAACACAAAAGTCTTAATAGGTGCATTAGTATTAGTGCTTAACAATGAGTGAGGGGTCGGGAGATCGAATCTCTCCCTTAACATGGTCAATTTTAATTTCTTCTTTTCACCCCAATAATTTTTTTTTCAATAAAAAAAATTAAACCATTAGGTACATTTTTATCATATTAATATAATGAGTTAGTAATATTATATCCGTTTATATAGTTTCATACATTAAGGTCACACGTATCGTCCAATGTATAATTACATCGATCGTTGCGATTCATAGTAATATAATAGTCGTTTATATAATTTCGTACATTAAGGTCATACGTATCGGCCAATGGCAATTAAGTAATTCCATCGACTAATGTTGTAGTAGTCGTATGACCTATGATAATTACATCGTTGCGATTCATAATAATATAATAGCCGTTTATATAGTTTCATACGTATCGGCCAACGACAACTAAGTAATTCCACCGACTAAAGTTGTAGTAGTCATATGACCTATGATAATTACATCGTTGCGATTCATAATAATATAATAGCCGTTTATATAGTTTCATACGTATCGGCCAACGACAACTAAGTAATTCCACCGACTAAAGTTGTAGTAGTCATATGACCTATGATAATTACATCGTTGCGATTCATAATAATATAATAGCCGTTTATATAGTTTCATACATTAAGGTCATACGTATCGGCCAATGGCAACTAAGTAATTCCACAGACTAAGGTTGTAGTAGTCATATGACTTATGATAATTACATTGTTGCGATTCATAGTAATATAATAACCGTTTATATAGTTTCATACATTAAGGTCATACGTATCGGCCAATGGCAACTAAGTAATTCCACAGACTAAGGTTGTAGTAGTCATATGACCTATGATAATTACATCGATCGTTGCGATTCATATGAATATAATAGCCGTTTATATAGTTTCATACATTAAGGTCATATGTATCAGCCATGGCAACTAAGTAATTCCACCGACTAAGGTTGTAGTAGTCATATGACCTATGATAATTACATCGTTGTGATTCATAGTAATATAATAGTCGTTTATATAGTTTCATACGTTAAGGTCATACGTATCGGCCAATGGCAACTAAGTAATTCTACCAACTAAGGTTGTAGTAGTCCTATGACCTATGATAATTACATCGATCATTGCGATTCATAGTAATATAATAGTCGTTTATATAATTTTGTACATTAAGGTCACACGTATCGGCAAATGGCAACTAAGTAATTCCACCGACTAAGGTTGTAGTATTCATATGACCTATGATAATTATATCGTTGCGATTCATAGTAATATAATAGTCATTTATATAGTTTCATACATTAAGGTCATACATATCAGCCAATGGCAACTAAGTAATTCCACCGACTAAAGTTGTAGTATTCATATGACCTATGATAATCACATCGTTGCGCTTCATAGTAATATAATAACCGTTTATATAGTTTCATACATTAAGGTCATACGTATCGGCCAATGGCAACTAAGTAATTCCACCAACTAAGGTTGTAGTAGTCATATGACCTATGATAATTACATCGATCGCTGCGATTAATAGTAATATGATAGTCGTTTATATAATTTCGTATATTAAGGTCATACGTATCGGCAAATGGCAACTAAGTAATTCCACCGACTAAGGTTGTCGTAGTCATATGACCTATGATAATTATATTGTTGCGATGCATAGTAATATAATAGCCGTTTATATAGTTTCATACATTAAGGTCATACGTATCGGCTAATGGCAACTAAGTAATTCCACTGACTAAGGTTGTAGTAGTTATATGACCTATGATAATTACATCGTTGCGATTCATAGTAATATAATAACCGTTTATATAGTTTCATACATTAAGGTCATACGTATCGGCCAATGGCAACTAAGTAATTTCACCGACTAAAGTTGTAGTAGTCATATGACCTAATGATAATTACATCGTTGCGATTCATAGTAATATAATAGCCGTTTATATAGTTTCATACATTAAGGTCATACGTATCGGCCAATGGCAACTAAGTAATTTCACCGACTAAAGTTGTAGTAGTCATATGACCTAATGATAATTACATCGTTGCGATTCATAGTAATATAATAGCCGTTTATATAGTTTCATACGTTAAGGTTATACGTATCGACCAATGGCAACTAAGTAATTCCACTGACTATGTTGTAGTAGTCATATGACCTATGATTATTACATCGATCGTTGCGATTCATAGTAATATAATAGCCGTTTATATAATTTCGTACATTAAGGTCATACGTATCGGCCAATGGCAACTAAGTAATTCTACGGACTAAGGTTGTAGTAGTCATATGACCTATGATAATTACATCGATCGTTGTGATTCATAATAATATAATAGCCGTTTATATAGTTTCATATGTTAAGTCATACGTATGACCTTATTTATATAATAGTAAATATATAATTATATATATATTTTTGGTTAATCTTAATTATAATAAAGGAAAATCATGATAATAAAAGGAAAATCATATTTTGTTGTATTCTAGCTTTTTTATTAGGAGGGAAAACAAGATGGCCTCTTTGGAGTCAAATGTTAAATACAATTTTCGGAGGGAAACAAAGTGAAAAGTAAAAATACATCGTTTGGAGGGAAATTGAAAGTTTTTAGTCTTTATATATCTCTTAAACACAAGAACAACATATCTCCAACTCTCTAAGCAAAATAAATACTTTAAACATGAATGTGGACATATGGATCGAAGAAGAATTCTATCCATGGTTTCGGATGAGAGTGCTCAGATCGTACATTAGGCATGATTATCTGGTAATTTTATTTTTGTTAATTTTTCATGATTTGTTAACTGTTTATTATCCTAACTAGCAATGAACCCTAAACAATGTCTTTACACTATGTTCTTGCAGTTTCTTCCAAAGAGTATATGTGTCTATCTTCCTCCTATTTCGGTTAACACAACTCTTCGATGTAATGAGAAGGAGTGGCATGTGACTCTCACAAGTGGTGTTCGGAGAAGACTCGTCAATGGGTGGAAACAATTTGTTGTCGACAATAATATTAAGAAAGGGAATGTTGTTCTCTTTGAACTAGTTCAGGCTACATCAGGGGCTGTGATCTTCTCTGTTCAAGAGCTAGGATTAACTAATGCTTAGCTTGATAATTTCTCATCTTTAATTTTTTTTTAATTAAGCCAGTCACTATCTTCATAATATTGTTTGTCTTTTTCCATTTATTATTGTTATATTTATTTATTTTAATAAGACTAAACCTAAACTTATACCCTAACCCCTAAACCTAAACCTGAACGAACCTACACCTAAACCTAAACCTAAAAAAGGATAAAATAGTTTTACATGGATTAATATAGACTTCTAAGATCAAGAATACTATATGGCATAAGTGAAAAAAAAATTCAACATCTGTGAATTGCATGCCACTATATGGCAGAATTTTTTTAAAAAATAAAAAAAATAAAAACCAAAATGTGTATAAGTGGATGGATAAAGACAAGTTCCTATAATTAATTGTAGTCATAGAGGAGAGTAATGGTTGCATGAAGGAGTTTAATGGTGCATAGCAGAGTGAAATCGACTACTAGGGAAAGTTTAATGGTTACATCAATGAGTGAAAGAGGCTACTGAAAAGTGTAATGGATGCGTAGAGGAGTGGAAGGGGCTGCTATGGTGTGTTATATCCGCACTGGAAACTGTAATGGTTGCATAAGGTCTCTACAAATAGATTAAGTCCTACCCGAAAGTGGAATAGTGTTTATAATTGCGAGATTACCATATAATTATCCCTATATATTTCGGAAATTAGGAAATATGCCAGACCTATAAAGCTCAATCAAACTTAAACTTCTACTACAACTAAGCATAGCTATGGACAGGACTCCCACAAAGAAAGAAGCAGAACAACCACTACATGGTTCGCCAGTCAGTCACAATATTCTCTACCAAGATCTGAAGCGTGACTTCACTAAGCTGAAGCGTGAGGTCAATGAACTGATCGAGAGGGTTGTACATGATTCAAGTGTTGACTACTTGAAAGGTGTGATGTTGGAAGAGCATCCTCTTACTTCTCTTTATGCTATGCTTGACGATATGCCCGTACCCTCAGTCCAGAATGGTGCCAAGAGCAATTCAGTCATTGTCATCACTAGCGATACTGAATCCGTCTCCAAGACCTCCAAATCTCTTTCAGTTAACCAAAATATCGAGTAGTGTGTGTGTGTGTGTGTTTTGTTGGTTGCAAGTTTATCTACCCCCTCCCCAGGCCTATGGTGTTGTTGCTTTTATTTTCTTGTTTTTTTTTCATGTTTTGCTGATGTTATCCTCAATTATCATATTAATCAACAAAATTTTATGTTTTTAATCTTTTTTTTCTTAATAATCGCGTTTGATTCAAGTTAAAAAAACAGTCATATTGTCTTCAATATTTCAATTGTTCGTTTTATGCCTAGTGAAATGAACGTAACATTTGTAAAGATTAATTTAAGTCCGTTAAAATTGGTCAATTTATTTTTCCAGAATTAATATAACACATTGAACTTATGACACCAACCTTGGACAATAGAATAATGTATTGACAATAAAAATGAAGATAGTTGAATACTTGAAGATGCAATACTGAACTTATGAGGATATTTGATGAGTACTTGAAGATATATAATTGATTACTTATGAATCAAAGTAGTACGAATTAAACAGGTGCAAAATGATAACACTTTGAAAAATTAACACTTCCGTTCAATTCATAATACCTTTTTTTGTATTTGATGAGTACTTGAAGATATATAATTGATTACTTATGAATCAAAGTAGTACAGATTAAAATAGTTGCAAAATGACAACACTTTGACAAATTAAAATTTCAGTTCAATTCATAATACTTTTTTTAAAAAAATGAACAATCAAATGAACAATTTTGAAATCTTCATCCCTACAAACATTCCAGCTAACAACACAGATGACATAACACTTTCTCTACTGTCACCTTCAACCTCAACATCACTTTCATCAACAAAAGAACTTGAAGATTGTTCTTCACTGGCAACATTTTCTTTTTGGAACTCATTGAATGCTGCTACTGCTTCATCATACGATTTGTAAGACTTGAAGATGCTTCCTTTCAAAGCTATAACCATAGGAGCACACTCACACCAAGAGTTGTATAATCCGAGTTTTTTATCATGAAATACCACATACACTTTCGACGGTGCCGATATATTATTATCAGCTTGAGATCCATTTCTAAACTCTTTGAACGCTGCTATGGCTTCATCATACGTTTTGAAGGCCTTGAAGATGCAGCCCTTGACACCAATAACCATAGGAGCACACTGATGCCAAGAGTTGTACAATCCAGGCCTCTTACCGCGAAACACTACATAAACCTTTGAAGCATTATTCCTCTTCCAGTGGTCCATTATTTAATCTAACAATAAGAAAAGATAAGAGATGGAGAAGGAGAAAACGAATTGAATATATAAATGTCAATGGGGGCTGTAAAAGCTTCTTGGTTGAAGCACTCTATATTTAAGTGTTAGGGTTAGAAAGTATATAGTATTTTTTTAGTTTAGTGATACAGTAATATAGAAATTTAAATACAATAATTTAATCGTATTTTTTTTAGTATACTATGCGTGTATTTTAGTGTATTCGTTTAAATGGTATAATACATGTATATGAGTATAAATTGGTTTATCAAAAATAGTGTAGCATGCATGTGAAAATGTGAAAGAAGCATGGGGAAGGTAAGATCATTAAACTAATGAGAGAGAATTAGAAGAAAAATAATAAAAAATACTAAAGGGTATATTTAAAAAACGAAAATACCTAAATATCAATTATGCCCTTAAAAGTCGTGCGAAGTTACCATAATACCCCAATTGAGACGTTTTGGCCAAAATTAGTTTGGCCAAATATATTTTCCGTATTAGATAACGAGAAGCTAAAGAGACAATAATGTGGATAGGAGAAGAAACAGAACAACTTATAGTAAAAGCTAAGCCTAAAGAAATTTAAGTGGTCGTTTGAATTAGAGAAAATAATACATGCATTACCTTTTGGTATTATTAATATATTGAATGGTTAACTTTTCAACATGTATTACTAGTGTAAGTATTGGTTATACAATTATTATCTTATATAACTAATACATAAAAATTATGGTATTAGCAATATCAAGGCTACTAATGCAAGTATAAGCATGGTTACAAATAAAATTATCCTTAAAGCCCCTTAAAGCTAAAGAATATGTAGGACATTTTTGTAAATCACTATTTTTCTTAAGAATTATGCAATACATTTTTATTTTTTATGCACCATACCAAACAGTGGATGGAAAATAATCTCTGCATATATAAGTAACGCTTTCCCTGCTTTTACTAATACATTTTATTCAGTATTATTCTTATAAACCCTACCAAACGGTCTTTAAGAGCAATATGAATATTACCGATATGGAAAAAAAAAACGCTCGCTAACCTACTAATATTCTACCCTAATCATCAATCTCCACACCCTCTTATCAAGGGTCATGTCCTCGGTCAGCTAAAGTTACATCATGTCCTGCCTAATCATTTCCTTCCACGACTTATTTGGTCTACCTTTACCTCCTTATATCCACCATGACCAACATCTTACATCTCCTAACTAAGGCAGTTGTATCCCTTATCTTCACATGTCCGAATAATCTTAACCTCAATTTCTCGCATCTTGTCCTTCACGGAGGCGCACCTTATCCCTAGTAACTTTATGTATAATTTACTTTTTAGATGATATAATTGATATCAGAATATCTATTCTTATAGGGTACTCCCTCCGGCCACAATAAGTGATCTTTGACTTATTTTATGGTCCAATATAAGCAATTTTTTTAGATTGTATCAATGAATTAATTTTTTTTTCTTATATTGCTCTTGAAGTAAATAATATTGAAATATGTGTTAGAAGTGTTTATATGAATAAATAGTAAAGATTAATATGATCAATTTTATTATTAATTAATATTAAAAAATAAACTTATTGTTATATGTAGAAATAATAAAAAAAAAAAACTTATTTTGGACGCTAGGGAGTAAATCTCTTATGTTTAATCTTTCGAGGGGAAAATAAAAAAGGAAGGAGTGCTTGTCGTTTGTTATATTACATTAATTACATCTACAGTGCAGCCACCAATTAATTCATTGACCCGATCGACAAGGAAGGTATGGTGCGTTGTGTTTTGTTTCATATTGGAAAAGCAATTGTGTTTGAACACACAAACTTCAAATTACAACTGACAAAAGGAATGATTGTGCTTCTTTTTTTTCTGCTGATTTGATTGACGTTCTTTCGCATTGAGAAGCGCAACAAATAACTACACCCCTCTCCTCTCTCTCACATTATCAGATTTTATGAACCCAAAGATAGAAACAGACGTAAAAGTTCACAATTATTACTTACCTTCCCTCGCCCTTTCACCCACTAATCACTCGCTCCATTTCAATATCCGTGGTCATTCACATGGTCGTTTGGTTGGGAACCATGATTTGGGATTAGTTATTTATTCTCTCATGGAAATAAAAAAAAGTATTATAATCTCTAGATAATTAATTATGAGAATGAAAAAATATTACAATCTTAAAATAATTAATAATAATATAATTTTATTTTAATTAAATATAGAATAAACTCATCTCAAATAATAATTTTGAGATTACTTATTTTTTATTCTTCGTATCAAACGAGCTCTTACTCTACTTAATTCATTGTAATAGAACTTTAATATGGAAACTGAATAATTAGGGATTATTATTAGTAATCATGCTATTATTGGTTAATATTTATTCAATGGACAAAAATAAATATATAAAGTATACTACAATATGTTGATTTTATAGTTGGGATTTTTTTTTTTTAAATATTAACTTTAATTAAACGACTTTAGAAAAAGAACTTTAAAGAAAGACATCTTTAAAGATTGCTAATCTCGAGTATAGTGATGGAGAATCACATAAAGGATATAAAATAATATCTTAATTGTGGTATAACTCCTTCAAAGATTGCTAATCTCGAAATTAAGAGTTTAATTACGCAATTATAAAGCGGTCAAAATATAAAGAAGTAAACATAAAAAATAAGTGAAATAATATATAGTAGTATAAGTATGGATCTAAAAATAAGTTTTTTATCTAATTATAAATTGTAATTTTTCGATGAAAGGTGTCAATTGATTCTTTTCCCGTATATGTGGCTCCGCCACAGAGTATACGCAAACGAAAATTATGTCATATTTCATGTTGCTAATCCCACAAACCGAACGACGCATGCCGGGATAATTATAATTTTATACTTGTGAAATAGGCTTACGATTACTATCACACTTCCTGGTTATGTGCCCGTATCAAGATAATATAGGACCATTTTCTGGAAACAAGAAGTATCATTCTGAAAATAATTTTGCTTTAAGAGGTGGTAAAAGACATACTCTTTCGTTTCATTCTTTTATAAAACTCTTTTGTAATTACTTACGAAAATATTAACATATTTTAATCTGTAAAAATTCTTTAATTTTACAATTTTTATTTTTATGATGGCACTCGTTTGAAAAAATGAAAGGAAGTATTTTATACCACAACATTAAAAAAAATATTTTAGGGGATTATTTTATTCTTATACATTATTTGAAACTTTATTACTCTTAATGTTCGTGTTTAGTTAATTACTTGACATAAACAAATTTTGTTTACAAAATATATACAATCCATCTTAAAAGACTCCTAAATTTATTATTTGTGATTTCAATCAAGGGATTTAGTTGCACAATTTTCCTTCTTTTTCTCCTCTTCTCTTTCTTATTTTTCTTCCGCCAGGTATAAAACCATGCTCTAACTATTAAACCAAATTTAATGCTAACTATTAATCAAATTGCCCAAGCTGTAAATATTGAAAATATATTAGAAAAGAAACGTTACCGATTAGATTAGCTAAAAAGTCATCATGAAACACAACCAATCATGCCACTTTCAAATATATTTTCTTAAAATAGAAATTAAACCATGTTAAAAAAATTGCAAAAAACAGGAACTAAAGGTTGGATATTTTGTTTTAAAATTTTATATGTTCGTTTTGTGGTTTAAAGACTGAAAATTTGCTTCGAATAAACAATGGAGGAGGGGGATAAAAAATTGTGTAGAAGTATTAGAGAAAAACTGCAAAAGATCTGAAAACTCAAAAATTATACAAATTGCAAAACTCTGACTAATTTATTTATTAAGAAAAAAAAAAGAAATAATAGATTAAATTCAACTACCTTGACGAAAAAGAACCACATGACTGTAAATAGTTTAGAAATACTCCATTACTACAATGTTACTTTGGTTAATCATTTCTACGTAAATGCTCATAATTATCATGCGATATACTTAGAGATTCACTGAACGGAGGCACATTTGAGGCTCACTCAATCTTTCTTTGATTTCAAGATTTTCCTAGCTAATTTTCTGTTGGATCACACTCAATACGTGCAATATACACTTATTTACAATTAATCTACAATTTATCTATAAGTTTTATACATTATTTTTACACAGTTATATACAACTACAATATCATACAACTTAAATATAAAATTTTATACGATATGTCTTTTGCATATTTTGTATCTGATTTATACATAGTAAAAATAAATTTCATACAACCAATTATATTATAATTTATCTACAACTTTCATACATTATTTCTACCCAGTTACATATAACTACAATATCATACACTTAAATATAAATTTTATACAATATTATTTAATTTTCATACAATAGTTAAATAATATATATATATATTTACAGAATATAGTTATACACCCCGACAAGGGATAAATGAAGAAAGTATAACAGAAAGTACAATAGATGATTTATATATATATATGCAACATAATACAATTTTTCTACAATTTCGTAAATATAATGTATGGCATGTCTTCTTCTTCTTCTTCTTCTTCGGGTTTCAATCTGAAATTCAGCCAAAATCAAGTATAATCTTCACCAAAACACCCTCAAAATTGAGATATAAACTCCAAAGCATATTCCCAATTATTTGCAACAATACCCAATCCAAACAAATAATGATTTTTGAAACCCAAATTCGAATTCAAAGCTTCAGAGTTTTTTAATGGCTGTCAAAGGTGGAATTGCTGCTCTCTTTTCCTTTGCTTTACATTACTGAAATTAGGTATTGAGAGATAGAGAGAGACGTAGAGAAAATTCTCAATTTTTTGCAACAATACTCAATTCAAACAAATAATTCTTTTTTGAAAACCCAAATTCGAATTAAAAGCTTCAAAGCTTTTTAATGGTTGTCAATGGTGGAATTGCTGCTCACTTGTGCAAGATACATGATGGAGGGGGGAGGGATGTGGAGAGAGAAACGTGGGGGGAGTGAAAGATACGTTAGAGTGATTTTAGGACACTAGTTATTATCACTAATTCCCTTAAAATGTACATAAATGATAATTGGGTATATAAAATGTAATGATAGTAAAACTTGAGTAGGGAGGGTAATATAGTTTCATATAGTGTATAGGAATGTAAAAATCTCTTTAGTCTATCTGTGATGGCCCGATAGGTCATCTAGAGTTTTAGAACCTAATTATGTATTTCGAAGCTTCTAGTAGCTTCTTTAAGCCTTCCTCAATTTGCGTGTGCAGTCCGAACATTTTTTCGGAAGGCTTTTATGTTTAAAAAAATTGATAAAATGTGAAATGTTGCCTTAAAATTTTATTTGAGTTGACTTCGGTCAACGTATTGAGCAAACAGACCCGAATCCGTATTTTGACGGTCTGTATGGGCCCGTATCGTGATTTGGGACTTAGGCGTATGCCTGAAATCGAATTCGGAGGTTCCTAACTCGAGTTATTGATTTTTTTGTCGAAAATTAAAAGTTTAAAGGTTTAATGATTTTAAAAAATTGACTGATATTTGATTTGTTGATACCGGGTCTGTATTTTTATTCCGGAGCCAGTACAGATCCATTACTATATTTATGGCCTGCTTGTTAAATTTGGTGAGAAACAGAGTTGATTTGACGTGATTCGGACGTCAGGTCATGAAAATAAAAGTTTTAAAGTTTCTTTATTTTATTTTTTTTGATTTTGGTGCCCGATTCGTAGTTCTAAACGCTATTTTGGAGTTTTTGTCATGACCCGGAATCCCCACTGTCGGACCCGTGATGGCGCCTAACATTACACTTGTTAGGCAAACCAACGTTAGAGATTTATTAGCCAATTCTTTTACATTCCAGTGATTAACAATAAGCAAGCTATAACAAGTCGAAATGAACGCGAAAATATATATAACAACTTTAAATATATATCGCTACTACCCAGAATCTGGAGTCACAATTCACGAACATGATAAGATTTTGCTACAAGTATTTGTCCGAAAGAAATACAACTGTTTGCGAAATAAAAAAATAGTAAAGTATGAGGTATGGAAGGAGACCTCAAGGACTGCGGACGCCAATAGGACTACCTTGGGTCTCCTAGCAAGTGAATCCTACAACCAACCTCTCGATCAGCTCAGACCAGCTCCAAAATCTGCACAAGACGTGCAGAGTGCAGTATCAGTATAACCGACTCCATGTACTGGTAAATGTCGTGCCTAACCTCGACGAATGAGTGACGAGGTTATAGTCGGGCACTCATAAAATAATCTGCATACAGTATATAATAAAAGCAGAATGGAAGACAGAATAAAATAAAGCAGTAACTTGCAAGAAGTAAATACAGTTCTCAAAGCATTTCATTAGTGTTCAGCTACTACCAATCCTTAAGTGCAATTTAAGACTACCGTACAACTAACACAGTCAGAGAAAAGTATAAGCATATAGATTGTTGCGGCGCACAACCCGATCCCACCGTACATATTATATTCCTCCCTTATTTCCTCTTAATAACATAAATAACAGAATATAAATAAAAGTGTTGCTAGGCAACCCGTCAAAAATCGATCCCGGGCCTCCTTGGTCAAAACTCGAGGTTCAGACCAAAACTCATTCACCCATTCACCCCCGAGCCTGATTATACAATTAGTTTTAAAAACTGACCTCAATTTGAGGTCTAAATCTCAATTTTTCAAAAATCTCTAATTCTACCCAAACCCCCGATTTCTACCATGGAAATCCTAGATTTTAGGTTGAAAAATCATGAAATGTGATGGGTAATTCAAATAAAGTGGTTTAGGATCACTTTGTATTGGTCAAAATTTGGGCTGAATTTAATGACTGCAAATGGACGAGATGTGATCGAGGTCAAAGTCGAGCACGCCTCTATGGCGAGGAGTCACCTAAAGAAGGATTAGTGCCGGGGTCGTGTAAAGAACGTATTATAGCAACGGTTAGAATAAGCGTTAGAATAAGGAGAAGGAATATTTCATTGAATATTCCTCCAGTTGTACTTTTTAGGGTTTCTTAGGAATATCCCCTATAAATAGGAAGAGATAAAGAGCAAAAAGAGATCTTCACTTTTCTGATAAGAACACATTGTAAAGGGTTGACTACAAAGAATATATAAGATCTTGTCTTGTCCACTGATTCCATTGTTAAAAATACATCTTTATTCACAAGATCAAAGGATTTCTTGTCCACCTTCATTTTCTATTAACCCACGTTGTTGTCAGGAAGAAAAATCATCCAAGTCACCTAATATTTGGGCGATAAATTTCTCCTTATTATTTATTGTCATTATCTACATTTATTGCATGCTTTCATTACTACATTCATTGACAATCATTGAGAACTTGTAGTTGGTATTCAACATTATCATACACGTCCATACATCATCAATATATCCAAACTTCAGATCCAGTAGTTATTATATTTAACTAGGATTCGCACTCTATTTTTTCATGAATTCGTTTAAGAAAAGGTTTAATACTTTTTTGGTAAAACACACTTACCAAAGCTTTGGGGAAGAAATAGTCTTGGAAGAATCGCATCTAGGGTTCTAGGATGTGAAAATTTGAGAAATGAATCAAAATTCCCGTCTAAGTCTTATTTCATCAGTTGCAGATGTCGCATTTGCTACCTGGGCTTTGCAAATGCGAGAAAAGCTTCACAAATGTGAAACTCTCACATTTCTGCTTCCTTGCAAATGCGAACAAATGTTCGCAAATACGAAAATCATAGGATTGCAAATGCGACCCATTTCTTCGCAAATGCAAAGAATCCCCTTCCCTAGTCTCCCATCGCAAATGAGAGACTATCATCGCAAATGCGATTATTTGCCTTTCGCAAATGCAACCTTATTGTAGCAAATGCGAACCTAGGTTGACTTGGGCATACTTCGCAAATGAGAATAAATGGTTCGCAAATGCGAACCTGACAGAATATGGGGATGTTCGCAGATGCCAACACTGATCTCGCAATTGCGAGATCAGAGGCAAGTTCCCAGAAAATGCAGACACCAGCAAAATTTCTAAGTCTAAATCACTTTGTAGCCTATCCGAAACTCACCCAAGCCCTCGGGGCTCCAAACCAAACATACACGTAAGTTTAAAAACATCATACAAACTTGCTCGCGGGATTAAATCGCCAAAATAACACCTAGAGATACGAATTGAACACCAAATCGAATGAAATTTTCAAGAAAACTTTGAAATTTCTATTTCCACCGGACATCTGAATCACGTCAAATCAACTCCATTTTTCATCAAATTTCACAGACAAGTCATAAATATGGTATTGGACCTATATCGAATTTTGGAACCAAAATACGGACCCGTTATCCAAAACACTTCAATTTCATTAAGCTTTCAACTTTTAAATTTCGACATAGTCCAATATCTCAGGCTAGGGAATTCCGATTCCGATTCCGATTCCGGGCATACGCCCAAGTCCTAAATTACGATACGACCGGGACCGTCAAAATATGAATCCGGGTCCGTTTACCAAAAATATTGACCGAAGTCAACTCAAATGAAGTTTTTAGACGAAATTTCTTATTTTGATCAGTTTTCAACATAAAAACTTTTCGGAAAGATGCTCGTCCTACGCACGCCAGTCGAGAAAGTCTAAAACGTGACCTTTAAAGGTTTTGGATCACATAATTAGATTTAAATCATAAGATGACCTATCGGGTCATCACAGTTTCGATCGCACGAGCGAGTTCGTATGATGTTTTTATACTTGTGTGCATGGTTGGTTTGGAGCCCCGAGGGCTCGAGTGAGTTTCGGATAGCCTTCGGAAGGTTTTAGACTTAGAAAATTTGGTGTTTTCCCTTATTCAGCTGTCATATGGTTTCCTTCTTCGCGATCGCGAAGGTACTCTTGCTATCGCGAAGTGTGAACTGTACGCGAACGCGCGACAACGATCGGGAATGTGGAGCACTGGGGGGCCTGCTCTACGCGAACACGGCCAGTCACACGCGAACACGTAGTGTATTGAGGTGGAGTAGGGGGGAACAGGGGTGACTCTATGCGAACGCGAGTCGTGTCTTATTAACGCGAAGGTTAGGCAGGTTATACCTTCGCGAGCACATAAGCCAAAAAGGCCTTGTTCTTCGCGAACGCGTCAGGTTTCACACGAACGCGATGAATACTAGACGCCCAGTGTTAAAATAGAACCGGCTTGGGATTTTGCCATTCTTTCAAAATTTTATAACTAGTAACCCCTAGAGGCGATTCTTCCCAGAGTTTTTCTTCCCCAATTTGTTTGTAAATGATCCTAACCTACTTTCTTCCAACTACCCATTACATTTCATAACTTTTCAACCTAAAATCTAGTATTTTCATGGTGGAAATTAGGGGTTTGGGTAGACTTAGGAAATTTTAAAATTAGAATTTAGACACCAAATTGAGGTCAAATTTAAAAAAAAATTATATAACCGGGCTTGGGAGTGAATGAGTAAATGAATTTTGGTCCGAACCTCGGATTTTGACCAAGCGGATCTGGGGTTAATTTTTGATTTTTTGGGAGAAAGTTTGGAAATTCTAAAATTTTGCATTATATTTGGTTCCTTTAGCAATATTTGATATTATTGAGTCAATTGTGGTTAGATACGAGTGGTTTGGAGGCATATTTTTGAGGAAAAGCCCCGATAGAGCTTTGAATTGGTCCTTGGAGCGAGGTAAGTGTCGCGATTAACCTTGATTTTAGGAATTAGGACTTGTTTGCCTATTTGCTTCATGTTTAGATGTTTGTTACAACCTATATGTGAGGTGACGAGTACTTATACATTGTTGTTGGGTCAAAACATGCAGTGGAACTGGGTTTCTTGCAATTTATTTCGTTCTTTGATTATGATATCCCTGCTTAGTCAAGTTAAATTATTAAATTGTTTGTTCTTCACACATTTACTAGCTATTTGAGATAATTGAGTATTGTTTTCTCGAAGTTTAGAATGATATTGTGGAAACATCAATGATATGAGGTTTGTTCTTGTTTATTCTGTCTCCATTTTATTTTTGTTCGCTGTTATATGGTAAGGGAGAGTGTTAATGCATGAAGGGTGATGTTGTGCTGAATGTGAGTGTTAATGCACGAAGGGTGATGCCGTGCCATATTGTGAGTGTTAACGCACGTAGGATGATGCCGTGCCATGTTATGAGAGAGTTAATGCACGAATGGTAATGTCGTGCCATATCTATTGATTTATATTGAGAGTGGGAGTAAAAACACGAAGGGTGATGTCGTGCATTGTTCTTGTTTCATTGTGAGGTTGAGAGTAAAAGCACGAACGGTGATGCCGTGCAATTTTCTTCATTATGCTTAATTGTTCTTACTGGTTAAAGGCATATTGACTGTTCTGTATATCATTTTTGCTGTATCTCTCGTATCTTGTACCCCTTTAGCATGTCCCCCTCCCAATAGTACATGATTAACTTTTACTGTTGTTATCTTGTACATATACTGTTGTTTGCACAGTTTTTTTATGTGAGTGTCTTGTCATAGCCTCGTCACTACTTCGTCGAGGTTAGGCTCGACACTTACGAGTACATGAGGTCGGTTGTACTCATACTACACCTTACACTTCTTGTGCAGATTTTGGTACCGACCCTAGCTTCCGTGAGGCGCAATTACTTGAATTTGTTTACTGCAGACTCGAGGTAGGTGTACTGGCGTCCACAGACCTTGGAGTCCTCTTCTATTTTCGCTATTTTACTGTTTCTTTTTATTCAGAACATTTGTATTTCTTTCAGACTTTGTTTGTAGAAATTCTTAGAGACTCGTGAGTTGTGACTCTAGATCCAAATAGCAGTAGATATTATGGCCATTTATGTTATTCCGTATTTCATTGTTAGCTTGTATTTGGTTTAGTTGATTATGTTATTGAAATTGACTAAAATTAATTTAGCGAATCTCTTATGTTGGCTTGCGTAGTAAGTGAAATGTCAGACGTCATCACGATCTCAAAGGTGAGAATGCTGAGTCGTGACACTATTATATAAAATACATTTGCATTTTAAAAGTTTTCTTTTAACTCGTGTTTAGTAAAATATCGTTTATGTAATGAAAGAAAAAATGAGTATTTGTATAAG
The DNA here is from genome assembly GCA_005239505.1 of Nicotiana paniculata. Taxonomy (NCBI): domain Eukaryota; kingdom Viridiplantae; phylum Streptophyta; class Magnoliopsida; order Solanales; family Solanaceae; genus Nicotiana; species Nicotiana paniculata. Next base: position 54,953 of record ML359412.1, read on the forward strand.
GTAAAAATAGTGTCGCCGACGATAAATAACTTTATTTATTATTTGGGTCAAAATCCGTGGGAAATTCGCGGAGGAGACACACGTTACACGTAGGAGAACCTGAATAGAAGTACCGCTCATGGGACCCACCAAAAGCCAGCAGGGCTCGAGTAATTTCTGTTTATCATTTATTTGTCAATTAGGAAATAACACAAGCAGAAAGGAAATAGCTAACAAAGAAAAATGAAGGAGAGCTTTAAGAAAAAATGTTCATTTTCTTTGCTTGTTTTGAAAAATTAAAAAGAAAATGAAATGGAAGAAAATCCGAATATCCTTTTTTTTTTATTCAAATTTACGTCCTATATGGATAAACTAAGCTAAACTAAAATTGAGATAAAATCAAGATTTGATGTTGGGCTTTATTTTATAAAAAATGGTTTATCAAAAGGGGATTAATATATATATAAATTCCAAATCAATTAGATAATTAAAGTGTCTCTTTCAATAGATCTCTTCTGCTACTTCCGTGACACTCACAAAGGAGCAGCCTAAAGTAAAAGACGACCCCTCTAAACCTCTAATTGTTTAAAATAATATAATTCGTATCTTTTTTCGTATGAAAAGGAAGGTAGTACAAGCTAGCGAAATCAGCATACGAAATTTGTTAGGCGATTAATTCTATTATATTTGGTCGATAAGATTTAAAAGTAGTATAATGTAACAAGTAATAATTTTAAATTGGATAATGTAGAGTTAGACTTATCAATAAAACTGTCTTGTGAACAATAATTTAGCCAGGTCACTAGGCCAGCTATTCTTTATGTTGTAAAACTAGATCCTACTAAGATACTTAAGATCTAAAAATATGAGAAATTAGTGCCATCCAATCTAGTTTAAAACTCAAGTATCTGTGGAGATTCTTGAATTAATCAAACTTGCTTTGTTGTTACAGTACTTGGAAACCATTACTTCTTAGAGATGCACTCTGTATATTTACAACTGTATTAAGGTGTGATGTTTATTACTAGTAGAAATTATTACGAGAAAGTACATCTCACGTGTACTTGTGTCAGATTTTAATCGATTTTTTACTTTCTTACCTGAAATAAATGCAAAAGGTCTAAAATTTATCTTTTGATCCAGCCGGGTCATGGGAGGCCCAGATACTCGCATGAGTAGCTAAAACACGTACCATATTTCGCCCCGATATATAAATGCATAGGTGGATAGCCTGTCGCATGGAGGAGCAGCCTGCAGTCATTAAGCAAATATGAGTAAGGCAAATTAGGATGATGTTATTGGATTTTACAGGGTATCTTGTTATTGTGGCGAATTGGGATGCTGAAATAAGATTAACCAATACTTGTGAATATGAATGGATACTGTTTAACCAAAAAATAAGATTTTTAGTCAAAATCTATTTTTAGAAGAATTCGGGTTACTGATAACAAGAAATTCCTTACTTTCTCACTAAATCACTTGAAAGGAAATAAAATTGACAAAAAGATATTAAAATAATTGATTGTAAGCAAAAGAAAATAACTGTATTCCAATAGAAGTCAGAACGTGTCTATACAAGTGAAATTCTTTCCCCTTATATATAAATTTACAAATATAACGTTTCCTACCATTTATGGCCGAATCATTATGAGCTTTAATGGCATTAGTTATCCGTTACAATTGGTAATCGTAACTGTTCGTGAAGATTCTGTAACGATTCTTATTCCCCTTTCTCATTAATTGGAGGTTCATGAATCTTCCCTTTTTATTGTCTCGATTCATTCTATTGCATGGAGGGTTGTTGTATGTCTTCGATATCTATCCAACTTGGCTTCCTTAGCTTTCACCTTTCATCACTTGCTTCATCTTTACTCCCCTAAATTATTTCGTGAAGGGGTCTTTACTCTCGTGGCCAGAAGCAAAAGGGTATTGGTTAACCCTGAGGATGATACATACCGTGGCTGGCATGCCCACTTCATTGCTGCTCCCACAAGTGCTTTGGTGCGCGAAGAGAATATGCCCTTTCAAGAAAAGTGGAATTTTGCACGTAAGTTTTTTTTTATCTTTCTTCTTCTTTCCTGAAAAAAGAAAAACTTATAATCTCGTGGCCATTTTTTTCAGCAGCCATGGAAGTTTTTGAGGAGATCCCTAACTTATGTGCTTGGGTAGAAAAGTTACTGTCAGTTAATCCTATGGAGAGAAGATCTTGGAAATACCTTTCTCATAGGTTTGGATGGGAAGTCAAAACACACGATACCCTTCTTTTTTAATTTTCTTCCTTCTCTTTGTGTTAATTTAGGAGTTCCCAACTTTCCTCTTTTGCTAGGATTTCCCATTCGAGGTGTCAGTCCCGCGTCTATTACTTCCTCAAGACTTTCTATGTCTCTTGCTCAAGAAAAGATTTTGAGCTCTTCATCGAAAGAAAAGTAGACAGAGCCCGTGGCTCTGAAAGTTAAGAGGAACAAGAAGAGGGCACTTTAGTATGCATGACTCAGGTTAGGAGGCGCGTTATTTCAGATGATGAAGTCACCCCTCCTCCAAGTTCAGTTCCTTCTAAGCTTTTAGATGAGCACAAAAGTGCTAGTGCTTTCTGATGAAGAGATGGATGTTCTTCCTCGTGATTCTACTGATCACTTATTTTCCCGTGATTTTGATAGTGAAGATTTTCGTCCCCTTTCTGAAGAGTTTCACCTTGCTTATCTTCCAGTATTAGTCCCTATCGTGCCCCCTTTTTCTCGAGAAATCGGGTTTCGACATTTCTGGGACAACTCCTTCTTTTTGGGATTGGGTAAGGATTGGAAGAGTCGCCACCTAACGGATTAAGGTGCGTTAGGGCACCTAGAGCAATTAACTCATAAACTAGTTTGCATCACCAGAGATCGGGTACGGGCTCAAATTACCTCGAGGGTAAGGTGTTAGGCACCCCTCGAGGTCTACAACGGTGGATCCCGACCGAACTTAAAATAAGCGAATTAGTCTAAAAGGGAAGAAAAACGATTTGGAAAATACAAGTTACTATAAACGGGATTAAAAAGGGGGTCCACGCAATACTTTGTAACTTCCCCAAGTTGGGATGTTACTCATAGCATTAGCACATGTGCTATCATCTCATTTACTACTCAATTACTATCTTTCAGTTGTTACCTAAGCGTTCTAATAACTTCTAGCTCATTCCTTATGCGTGCACTACCCGTCCCTTACCTATGACCCTGGAGGTATTAGGACCTCTATCTCGGGTGGTTCTATACTGACCTATATTACTTAAAAATGAGAAATCTAGGCGACAAAAAAAATACAAATAGGACTTTCATGTAAGAAAACAAATAAGGGCTCACATTGACCTCCACACATAAGCAACAAATGCACGCAATTGAATCAGCAAACTTTGTTAATTTTAGAATCCTATAGGCAGGATATCTATATGAGCAGAAACAGAATGTAAAGAAACAATTTTGTTAAGGCGAGCATCGAGACCTATTAGCTTGCCTACTGATTTTATCAAGCATGAATCTAGGCACTTTCAGACCGCAAATTGTCACAGTTTATAGGCCCAAAATCATTAACAACCCTTATAGATTTGCCTAAGTAATAGCCGGAATTGGTCGAACTCAGAACTGATTAACGGAACCCTATAGGCATGGTTTCTACGAGTTTATTATAGACCTATAACATGCTTTCTAAGTGAACTACTGATTTTAACACGTAAAGACAGGTTTTTATTCCTTTTAAGTCCTATAGGCATGCTTGTTAATTACAGAATGGATTTAAACCCCTAGAGGCATGATTTCTAAGTTGAGACTGATCTTTACTTCCTGTAGGCATGATTTCTAATTATTGACTTGATTTAAACTCCTATAGACAAAATTTCTAAGTTTGAAAATTGATTTCACCTTATAAGCATGATATCTATTAGTTTAAATCCTATAGGCATGATTTCTAGGTTTGAACTGATCTTTATTTCCTATAAGCATGGTATCTATTAATCGTATGTAGACGGAATTATAAGCAGATTGCCAGAAAAGGTTATTATTTTAAACAGAATCCTATAGACATGGTCATTAATGCATGTTGAATTAAAAATATGTGTGGATCCTAAGAACAGGATTTCTAATGCAGAATTGACGGAAAAGCCTATAAACAAGATCTCTAATATGCAAGTGTAAAAAATTACAGAATTAAACAATCAAGAAAATCCTATAGGCAGGATCTCTAAACAAGTAATAACACTCACATGATTTGATCAACATAATTAAACCTATAGGCATGATTTCTACTTAAGTTTAACAAAAATAGAAGGAAACACCCCGGCTTTCACTAATCACCCCCAAATATGTTATTACAGAAACTATTACAACCCAGAATTAATAAGTTACATAAAAGTATCCATTACACTATAGGGAGCCTTCATAGGCCCAATACAAACCTGAGAACCAGGCCTTCCAACAGAACAACTTTGGAGTATAGTAATGATCCATCCATGACACATTAAAAGTCAGGCTTCCAGTGTGTCAAAGTTCCCAAGGGCCTCCGGGACCCAGGGCAATGCTCACACAAGAACCACATTCAGAAGGTAACTCATAAAATATTCGAAAAACTAGCCCCAATGTGTCAGAGTTCAAAGGAGTTTATTATAGACCTATAACATGGTTTCTACGAGTTTATTATAGACCTATAACATGGTTTCTAAGTGAACTACTGATTTTAACAGATAAAGACATGTTTTTATTCCTTTTAAGTCCTATGGGCATGCTTTCTAATTACAGAATTGATTTAAATCCCTATAGGCATGATTTCTAAGTTGAGACTTATCTTTACTTCCTATAGGCATGATTTCTAATTACTGATTTGATTTAAACTCCTATAGGCAGAATTTCTAAGTTTGAAAACTGATTTCACCCTATAGGCATGATATCTATTAGTTTAAATCCTATAGGCATGGTTTCTAAGTTTGAACTGATCTTTAATTCCTATAAGCATGGTATCTATTAATTGTATGTAGGCGGAATATTAAGCAGATTGGCAGAAAAGGTTATTATTTCAAACATAATCCTATAGACATTGTCACTAATGCACGTTGAGTTAAAAATATGTGTGGATCCATGAACAGAATTTCTAATGCAGAATTAACGAAAAAGTCTATAAACAGGATCTCTAATATGCGAGTGTAAAAAATTACAGAATTAAACAATCAAGAAAATCCTATAGGCAGGATCTCTAAACAAGTAATAACACTCACATGATTTGATCAACATAATTAAACCTATAGGCAGGATTTCTACCTAAGTTTAACAAAAATAGAAAGAAACCCCCCAACTTTCACTAATCACCCCCAAATAGGTTATTACAGAAATCTTTACAACCTAGAATGAATAAGTTACATAAAAGTATCCATTACACTATAAGGAGCCTTCATAGGACCAATACAGAATTGAGAACTAGGCCTTCCAGCAGAACAACTTTGGAGTATAGTAATGATCCATCTATGGCACATTAGAAGTCAGGCTTCCAGTGTGTCAAAATTCCCAAGGGCCTCAGGGACCCAGGGCAATGCTCACACCAGAACCACATTCAGAAGGTAACTCATAAAAGATTGGAAAACCAGCCCCAATGTGTCAGAGTTCAAAGGAGTCTCAAGGACCCGAGGCAGTGCTCACATTGGGGTGGTAGGAACCTAAATAACTAAGAGTAGGAGTTTGGAAAACCATTGCATAAAGGGTAAATGGAGGGGGGCATATTTTAGAAATAACTTAATTTTTAGAAGCAAACAGATTCAGGTTACATGATTGCAAACAGAACTGCACCAAGAAACAAACAGAATCCATGTTCAACACATAGTTCAAGCAGATTGGCATGTGATTCGGTTAAATATTAAAGCAGTCATGGTTTGAACACAGATATAGAAACAGACTGGACTTATAACATATGATTACACGCTTACAGTACCTTACAAAGTTAATGAAACAAACTAAACATTACATTAACTTATGAGAGTATTCATGCTATTTGAAATAACTTAGTCTTAAGTTAATAGTATTAACAAATGAAATCATATAGTCATATAAAGGACAAAATCATGCTAGGAATTAAACAGGCTAGTCAAACAAAACATAGAGAATGAAATCGCAAAGGTTAGAGCATACCAGTTGAGAAGAAAGCAAGTAAGGTGCAATAGTAGTTAAATTCCAGAGTAATTTGGCCTTGGCTTTTAGCTGGCCAAATAATAACCACTCAGTACAGAAATCAGAACAAGAGAGAACAAATATAACTTAGATTTTTGTGAGAATAGCAGGATTCGAGTGTCCTCTAAAGGGAATGGGGAAGGGGTTTAAATAGACTCAATGAGATAGATAAAATAAGGTAATGAATCAGTCCTACACAAATAAGGCATGAGAATAACTTCAGAATCAATTAGAGCCGACTTCAATCAATTAACAGGACAAAATAGCATAAAATAAGGCTAATACCACTTTAATTTAGGGAAAGCATTATATGGAATCAATTAGTAGTTAAGTACTAGGTTAAATAAGGTAAGAGATAAGTGCAGAAATCAATTAGGAGTCATTTCCATAATCAAAGCATAAAAATCAGGCCAGTAAGGGAGTTAAGGAAAGTACTACGAGTAATAAATCACATAAATAAGGTAAGAACAAGTAAAATATTAATAAATGAATACCGGTACTAAAGGAAAGCTGATTTCCAAACTCAATTTAGGTGAGTAAAATCAATTAACACCTAATTGAAAGATTAAAGGTAAACGGGCAGAAACAGTAGGATAAATAGTCAAATAATCGAAACCCTAGAAATACAAATACATATAGATGGAACTAATTAAATCAAGTAAAAATCAGTCAAACCACAAATAAGCAAACCAGAGATGAAACATTTAAATGTTAAAATATTTTCTTGCAAAAATCCGTTAGAACCAAAACTCTAAAAAATCGGTCATAAAATAATAAAAGTAATAAGAAACAGAATTATCAAAATTTTAAAGGGGAAATACCAAAACAAACACTAAATCATTTCAAATCTAACAAGATCTAAGCAAATTTATTCAGGAAGTAGCCAGGTTCATAAAAAATAAATAGAAGTGAACCAAATCTGGTTTGAACTAGAGATTTGAGACCCTCAAATATGAAAAGATTCGTACTCATAGGTATCAGAGTGAACGTAGACGAAATAGCCGGGATATGAGAGACGTTGAACCAGATTTGGTTCGAGTCTCTTGAGATTCATATCAAGTAACATAAGAATCGTATAACCAGTAAAAGGATGAAGCCAAATAAGGCATGGAATCGAAGGAAAATCCCATGAATCAAGAGGGAATGTGTGACTACAGGGCTAGGGTTTGAAGGGGTGAGAGAGAAGAGTGGAGTAGAGGATCCAAAGGCGGCGGGTGGGGGAAAATGATTTAGGGTTTATGGGTGTTTGGTTAATTAAAAAGGGGTTGAAGGTTTAGGGCGGGTGGGTTTAATTTTGACGGGTATGGGTATGGGTACTTGGGTTATGGGTTAGGATAGTTGGGCTAGTTAGTATTGGTCTGGTCCGAACAAAATTTAATAAAAGGGCTATATTTTAAATACCCACTTAAATTAATAAAATAATTTATAAAATAACTAATAAATGATGAAAAATATTATTTGTGTATGAAAATGATTTAAGATAATTTCTCAATATTATAAAAATATAAAAATTCATTTTTCGTGTAAAAGAAGTAATTATGCACGCATGAGATTTTATTGCAAAGTTATTTCAATTATAACCTAAAGATGTAAATATAATTATGCATAAAATGATTAAAGCTTAATATAAATATAAAATAATAAAAATTAAGTAATAAAATTATTATAAAATTATTTGTGATGCAATTAGTAATTATTTAGCTAATAAAAATGTTGGAATAAATTAATTAAAAATCCTTTAAAATTACAGAAAATTATGGAAAAAAACTGGTTGATTCTCATGCACTATTTTGAAAGTATATTTATATTTTTGATATATATATGGAAAAATTGGGTATCAACAACTGCCCATCTTTACTCGGGAAGGATGAAAGAGTTGTCGGGTAAAGATATGATGGCCAATGTTGACCAAATAAAGTGATTTGAAAGATATAGGCCGCACTCCGGACCCCGAGCTGCCTACATATCCATGATTTTACAGGAATCAGGCCGTGTGTAGTTCTGGATCCACCGGTGGAATAAACCGACGGAGTTGTCACAAAGACGGACAAAAGGTTTCGAATAGGATGAAATGGTTATGGTGAGTGGTCAGGTTTGAAATGATTTGAAGGAACTGGAGAGGGAGTGATCTTGTTGGGATAACAATTACTCACTGGGTTTCCTACAAATCAAAAGATGTACTGCAAGCATATACGTAAAAATTCGCGTATTTTTAGACATGATGCAAATTCCCTTCAGACCATGAAAACTGTCTTTGGACGATTGAGGATGACGTCCTTAGACCATGACATCCCGGGCCATGAATTGTTTGGTAAGGTATTCGCAGGCCATGAAATGATGTTCTCGGGCCATGAAAATGGTGCCTCCGAACCATGACGCCTTTGAATAATGATGTTCAAGTTTGAGAAATCCTCAGGCCATGGCATGATATCTTCCGGCTATGAGGCTGGTGCCTTCAGACCATGACGCCTTCGGACAAGTTGGCTATATTTCAACCCATGAGGTGTAGAGGCATGATGCTAGAGGCAACAAGACAGAGCTTAGTCTTGTGTGAAGTTAAGGGCAGAGCTTAGCCCGATGCAAGAGAGCAATGCAAGAGAGACAGGGCTTAGTCTCGTGCAAGATTCGGGACAGCTCTTAGTCCCATGCAACGAGAAGACAATGCTTAGCCTTATGCAAATAGGAAGGCATGGCTTAGCCTCATGCAAATGATTGAGACATGGCTTAGTCTTATGCAAAGAGAAGGCAGTGCTTAGTCTTATGCAAGTAGGGAAGCAAGGCTTAGCCTCATGCAAATGATTGAGACATGGCTTAGTCTCATGTAAAGAGAAGGCAATTCTTAGCCTTATGCAAGTATATAGGTAGGGCTTAGCCTCATGTAAGGATTGAGACAAGGATTAGTCTCATGCAAAGAGAAGGCAGTGCTTATCCTTATGCAAGTAGAGAGGCAGGACTTAGCCTCGTGCAAAATTAAGACAAGAATTAGTCTCATGCAAAGAGAAGTTAGTGCTTAGCCTTATGCAAATAGGGAGGCAGGGCTTAGCCTCATGCAAGGATTGAGACAAGGCTTAGTCTCATGCAAGGATTGAGACAGGGCTTAGTCTCATGCAAAGAGAAGGCAGTGCTTAGCCTTATGCAAGTAGGGAGGCAGGGCTTAGCATCATACAAATGGTTGAGACAAGGATTAGTCTCATGCAAAGAGAAGACAATGCTTAGCCTTATGCAAATAGGGAGGTAGGTCTTAGCCTCATGCAAGTATTGAGACAGGGCTTAGTCTCATGCAAAGAGAAGGCAGTGCTTAACCTTATGCAAATAGGGAGGCAGGGCTTAGCCTCATACAAATGATTGAGACAGGGCTTAGTCTAATGCAAAGAGAAGGCAGTGCTTAGCCTTATGCAAGTAGAGATGCAGGGTTTAGCCTCATGCAAGGAGAAAGGTAGAAGTGGAGTATTCTTAGCTGACAATGTGTTTCATGCATAGAGATTGTGTCTTTGCGATGGTGTTTATCATGATGATATAGTCCTGCATCCAAAGAAAATTTATGAGTTTTCGGGGGGGAGGTTGGTTCGTTTCTTTGCTTGCTTGATCTGCTCCGTTCTGTCCGAGGATCCTGCTCAAGTTGTTCGGGGTAGCATTTGGCTAAAAGTAAAGTTTCAAAAGCATGCGTGTATAATTTTCGAAGACATAATAGTATGCAATTTAGAAGTTAGTTAGATGACCAGTAACTGTGACATTATTAGAGATATTGCGGCTTCCTCTGTCATAGAATTTTGAGGGTCCTCCTCAAAATTCTTCCCCAGTTAACTAAATGAACTTTCTGACCGTTCCGTATGCTGCGGTTGAACTTACTTCGGAATTTTGAGGGTCCTCCTCAAAATTCTGCCCCGGTTTTTGATTGTGGGAAAAAATGGAAATTTTGTTGAATTGTGACCGAACCCACCGGGCTGCCTACGTATCCCCTCTTAAACGAGAATCAGGTCGATCATAGTTCAATTTACATCATATGAAGAAGCATAAATAGTTTACACACAATATTTTTGACTGCATCTGAATTGATAGGCTTTGGCCAGATTTCTCCGTCCATCTCTGTGAGTATGAGTGCTCCTCCTCTCAGTACTCTGTGAACCATGTAAGAGCCTTCCCAGTTGGGAGAGAATTTCCCTTTGGCCTCATCTTGATGTGGAAAGATTCGTTTCAGTACCAGCTGCCCTGGGTTGAACTGTCTTGGTCTGACCTTTCTATTGAAAGCCCTAGACATTCTATTCTGATAGAGCTGGCCGTGAAACGCTATATTCATCCTCGTTCCGTCTATGAGGGCTAATTGCTCATAGCGGCTCCTTATCCATTCTGCATCACTGAGTTTGGCTTCTTTGTATGATTCTTAAAGAAGGAATTTCTAGCTAAGTAGGAATGACAGCTTCGGTACCATAAACCAGCAGATAAGGAGTTGCCCCGGTTGATGTGCGGATTGTGGTACGGTATCCCAGTAAGGCGAATGGCAATTTCTCGTGCCATTTCTTGTGATTCTCTACCATTTTCCTTAGTATCTTCTTGATGGTTTTGTTGGCGGTCTCTACGACTCCATTCATTTGAGGCCTGTATGCTGTGGAATTCTTGTGCTTGATTTTGAAAGTTTCACACATGGGTTTCATCAGATCACTGTTGAGATTGACGGAATTGTCAGTGATGATGGACTATGGAACCCCAAATCGACAAACAATCCGGTCTCTGACAAAATCTGCGATGACTTTCTTGGTTACTGCTTTGTAAGATGCAGCTTCAACCCATTTGGTGAAGTAGTCGATGGACACTAAAATGAACCGGTGCCCTTTTGAGGCGGTGGGCTCAATTGAGCCGATGACATACATTCCCCAGGCAGCAAAAGGCCAAGGTGAGCTTGTTGCATAAGCTCGTTTGGCGGCACCCGTATCAAGTCTACATGTATTTGGCATTGGTAGCATTTCTAAACGTACCGTATATAGTCTGTTTCCATAGTCATCCAGAAGTATCCGATCCTGACCATCTTCTTGGCCAAGATAAATTCGTTCATATGTGGGCCGCAGGTTCCGGCATGTATTTCCTCGAGAAATTTGGAAGCCTCTTTTGCGTCAACACATCTTAACAGTCCCATATGGGGAGTTATCCTGTATAGGGTTCCTCCGCTTTGGAAGAAATGATTGGAAAATCTCCGAAGGGTGCGTTTGTGAGTATGGTTTGCATGTTCCGGGTATTCTCCTTTTGTCAAATATTCTTTGATGTCGTGGAACTAGGGGTTTCCGTCCGTTTCTTCTTCAGCATGACACAGTATGCCGGCTGATTATGGCTCCTTGCCGGAATGGGATGATGAAATTCTTGTCTGGATGTCGTATCATTGGTAACAAGGTGGCCAATGCGTCTGCGAATTCATTCTGAATTCTGGGGACATGCCGAAATTCTATCTTTCTGAACCGCTTCTTCATTTCTTGTACATGATGCAGATATGGCAGTATTTTGGGATTCTTGGTAGCCCATTCTCCTTGTACTTGATGTACCAGCAGGTCCGCCGATTACCAGTAGTTCCTGAATATTCATATCAACAGCCAGGTTGAGACCTAATATGCAGGCTTCATATTCCGCCATGTTGTTAGTGCACGGGAATCTGAATTTTGTAGACACCAGATAATGCTGATCAGTTTCTGATACCAAGACGGATCCGATATCCACTCCTTTAAAATTTCCTGCTCCGTCAAAAAACGTCTTCCAACCGTCGTAGGCTTCAACAATATATTCTCCTACGAATGATACCTCCTCATAAGGAAAATACGTTTTTAGTGGATCGTATTCTCCTCCTATAGGATTTTCAGCAAGATGATATGCTAATGCTTGTCCTTTGACTGCCTTCTGAGTTACGTAGATAATGTCAAACTCACTCAGCAAGATTTTCCACTTGGCCAACTTCCCAGTAGGCATGGGTTTCTGAAAGATGTATTTCAGGGGATCCATTCTTGATATGAGATATGTAGTATAGGCACATAAGTAGTGTCTTAGCTTTTGAGCTATCTAGGTTAGAGCACAACAATTGCGTTCCAGCAGAGAGTATCGTGCTTCATAAGGAGTGAACTTCTTTCTTATGTAGTATATGGCCTGCTCTCTTCTCCCCGTTTCGTCATGTTGTCCCAAAACACAACCGAAGGCTCCATCTAACACTGCAAGGTAAAGTAGTAGTGGTTTACAAGGCTCTGGCGGGACTAAGACTGGTGGTGTGGACAAGTATTCCTTGATTCTTTCAAAAGCCTTTTGACAATCCTTAGTCTAACTGGTTGCGGTATCCTTCTTCACCATTTTGAAAATCGGCTCACATATTACTGTGGATTGTGCTATGAAACGGGTGATGTAGTTGAGGCATCCCAAGAAACTCATCAGATCCTTCTTGCTTTTTGGTGGTGGTAATTCCTAGATGGCTTTAACCTTTGAAGGGTCCAACTCTATTCCTCGGCGACTGAGGATGAATCCCATCAATTTTTCGGCAGGAACCCCGAATGCACATTTTGCGGGATTTAACTTTAGATTGTACTTCCGCAGCCGGTCAAAGAAATTCATCAAATCTGCTACGTGATCTGTATCCATCTTGGATTTGATGATGACATCGTCAACATATACCTCTATTTCTTTATGTATCATACCATGGAAGATCGTTGCATAGCCCTCATGTAGGTGGCCCCAACATTCTTCAGACAGAACGACATCATTTTGTAGCAGTATACTCCCCATGGTGTGATGAAGGCTATTTTATCTGCGTCTTCTTCGTCCATCCAAATTTGATGGTAACCCGCAAAGCAATTTACAAAGGACTAGAGTTCATGCTTGGCGCAATTGTCGATCAGAATGTGTATGTTTGGTAGCGGGAAATCATCCTTGGGACTTGCTCTATTTAGGTCCCGATAATCAGCACAGACTCTGACTTTACCATCTTTCTTTGGAACTGGTACAATATTGGCCAACCAAGTTGGGTACTCAACTACTTTGAGGACCTTGGATTTGATCTTCTTAGTGACTTCCTCCTTGATTTTTAGGCTCATGTCTGGCTTGAATTTCCTGAGTTTTTGCTTCACTGGCGGACACATTGGATTTTTAGGTAACTTGTGAGCCACTATGGATGTGCTCAACCCTGTCATATCGTTGTATGACCATGCAAATATATCCTCATATTCTTTCAGGAACCGAGTGTATTCTTCTTTCTCTAATGATGACAAATGTATGCTTATGCGTGTTTCCTTGACGATTTCGGAATCTCCCATGTTGACTATCTCGGTCTCGTCCATGTTGGACTTGGGCCTTTTCTGAATGTTTTCCACTTCTCTGACAATTTCCTCAGGTATTACATCCTCATCTTCTATTTCTTCCGAGTCACTGTCCTTCTGTTGTATTGTCTCATTACATGTCACAGTCATTGGTTCATCAAGGTAAGAATAGTAATGCTGTAGGGATAAAGATATGAAAGAAAAAAATAGTAATAATAAAACATAAAGCCATTTAAAATGTTAAATAAAATGATTTCAAATAATGTTTTTTGAAACAGAACACTGAAAATAAAATATTATTTAAAACAAAATGCCAAAGAGGAAATCATTTTCAAAAGTAAACAATGCTATCAGCCTCGCTACCTCGGGACTCATCGGGCCCTTGATGGTTTAACAATCCAGTTCTTGAGGAATGCTCCTTTCTCCACAGTCTGGATAATGAGACCTTCTTCCTCCTCCTCCTTAACTATTACATAACAATCCATATCATCGTCTTCCTAGAACAAATTCCTTAATGCTGCCAAGGCTTCTTCTTCCTCTGATCCCTATATTGTATCGGCCTGCTGGAAGGTCTGATCCAGGTGTAATACGTGTTGCTCAATAGTATAGTATGGACCACGCCATGGTGGTAACCAATTTCGATATTCCTGCCAGGTATACTTATATCCGAGCCCGAAGGTTGTGCCATGGCGCTTCATCTGTATTGGTTTGGAGATACCTTGAAGCTTTTTACCAAGCCCCTTACCAGGTTCATACCCTTCCCATGCCAGTATGCTCTATATTTTTCTACTCCACCATTTATCCTTCTCAATCGCGTTAACACGCTCGATGCGATGGTAGGTTTCTCCACCTAACTTCCTTCTATTTTCTACCACCGGAACAGTCTGACTGGTGTAAATGGGGCTGCTCCCATCTCCATGGATGACCACTTCTTGATGTTTCCATTCAAATTTTACCGCTTGGTGCAAAGTGGATGCGACAGCTCCAGCATCATGTATCCAAGGCTGTCCCAGCAGCAAACTGTAGGAGGCATATATGTCTAGCACCTAGAATTCAACATCGAACCACGTGGGACCCATTTGCAAGCATAGGTTGGTTTCTCCAATCGTGGCTCTTTGTGACCCATCAAATGCTTTCACATTCATAGATCCTGCTTGTATTTCATGTAGGACCTTGCCTAACCTCTTCAGGGTTGTCAGCGTAGAGATGTTGAGGCTGGACCCTCCATCTATCAGAACTCTGACAATGAACTTATCTTCACATTGCACTGTGATGTGCAGTGCCCTGTTGTGTCTTAACCCTTCAGGTGGCAATTCTTCTTCATGGAAGGTGATCTTATATCTTTCTAACACTTGTCCCACCATGTTGGCCATTTCTCCGCTAGTAATGTTGTTAGGAACATATGCTTCATTCAGTACCTTCATCAGAGCATTCCTGTGTGCTTCGGAATTTTGCAGCAGCGATAAGATGGATATCTGGGTGGGAGTCTTATTCAGATGATCAACAATAGAATACTCCCTTGGTTTTACTTTCCTCCAAAGGTCGTCTGGACCAGTTTCAATGACGGGTTGTTTGTTAGAAGCTTGCTTACTGGTCTCCCAAATGCTCAGGTGGGTAAATTCTTCCTGTTCTGGACATTCCTTGTGCAGTGCCGGACTGTTCCGTCTTTACTTTCCCTTTTCTCCTAGCTTCGGCAACATAATCCCAAGGTACATCATTGGAACTGAAAGGTGGTGTGGATGTCACAGTAACGGTGAAAGGTGTGGGTACTTCTACCTCAAACAGAGCAGGTGTAGCTGCAAGTGGTGTCACTTCTACTTCAAAGGGAGCCGATGTGGCTACCTAAACTTTGACTGGCGGTTGTACCTGTACCACATTGGGATTGAGCGTGACTGCCGGCTTCTTAGGATCATCACCTTCTCGAGTAAGTCCGATTGATCCCTCGGGATCCCACTCTTCATCTGTTTATATTACATTAACTCCTTCACCCCTATGATCAGGGAGGGGGTTGTTGCGGACATTGGGTGTAGTTTCTTTCACATGTATAACCTTGGTATCAATCAGTGTTTGGATATTATCATTCAGGGTATGACATTCATCAATAGTATGCCCCTTCATATCGGAATGGTATGCACACGCCTTGTTTGGGTTGACCCATTGTGATGAGTTTTCCATAGCCACGGGGGGAATAAGGGTGACATATCCGGCAGTTTTTAATCTTTCATACAATTGGCCAATGGGTTCAACAATAGGGGTGTTTTGTCTGGGTGGTTTGAGATCAACATTGGGCCTGGGTTTTTGGTAATTTGGATGAGCTGGAGGTGAATGATAATAGGCTGGTTGGGTATTATAGGTGTAGTAGGCGGCATCAGATTGAGGATATCTGGGAGGTGAAGGTTGGTATGTGGGTGGAGGTGTCTGGTACACAAATAGAGATTTCGGACCTTGGGCAACCATTACTGTTCCCACTTCTTTCTTCTTTGATATGCCACCCGATTGTAGTGCTTTATTCATGGCCTGTAGTGCCTCAAAATTTGTCACCATTCCACTTTTGATACCTTCCTTGATCCTTTCTCCGAGCTTGATGATATCAGAGAACTTGTGATTCTCGATTACCATTAACCTTTCGTAATGTTGTGGATCCTGAGCCCTGACAAAGAACTTATTCATTTTCTCTTCATCTAATCCGGCCTGACCTTTGCTGCTTCTGACCTCCATCGAGTAGCATACTCACGGAAAGTCTCAATGGTTTCTTCTTGAGATTCTGGATATAGAAGACGTCTGGTGCATTTTCCGTGTTGAATCTGAATTTATCCATGAAATCTGATGCCATGCTTACCCAATTAGCGCATTTCTTGGGATTTTGACTTATGTACCAAGATAAGGCGTCTCCAGTGAGGCTTCTCATGAATATATTCATGCGAATCCTTTAATCCTTTCTAACCCTTACGATCATGTTAAAGTAGGTTCTCAAATGTACCTTTAGGTCATCCGTTCCATCGAACATCTCGAACTTAGGAGGTTTGTAACCCTCCGGTAGTTCCACATCTGCATGAATGCAAAAATCCTCATAATTCAAACCTTCGATTCCTTTGCCTTCTTCAACACCTGAACCCAGGCTTGTGAGTTTCTTGAGCTCTTATGCCATGTTCTTAATGAGAAAGTCCTTTTTGGCGGATTCCAGTGTATACGAGATTGGCTGAGCGGAGTTGGGTAAGGTTTCCACGAAGATGCGGACCCAGGATTTTAGCACGACGGGGGAACCATCGTATGCTAATCACTAGCGATAAAATTTGGTGTGCAACTCTTTAAAAACTTAGCAATTATGATAACTTATCATCCATGTATTATTAAAAAAAAAAGTTCTAAAGAAAAAAAAATTCTAATGTTCTAGAGAAAGAGAGATTTCTTCGCAAAATGGGTGCTATGAGAAGAGAAGGAATAAATTAAATTAAGTTGACTATTGTGTATTAGTACTAAACTATAAATAAATTCAAAAAAAAGATAAAAGTAAAAAATAAAGCAATTTGCTATTAAATATAAATTACATTGTAGTCAAAGAACCAAAATATTAATTAAGTTGAGTATTATATATTAATCCTAAATTATAATTGAATTATAAAAAAAAAAGAGATAAAAGTAAAAGATAAAGCAATTTGCTATTAAATATAAACTATATTGTACTCAAAGAATAAAAATAGAAAGGAGGAGAAAAAAGCTGAACGCGGGTTTCGAACTTACGTTACCAGCAAAAAGTGCCCAAATCAACTAGTTCTTTCATCTGCATCTTTGTTTCTGGGGGCACACTTAAAATATTTAAGGGATCCCATATAAACGTACATATATGTATATACATGCTTTTTGCCGAGGCTAACGGGGTCACGTGACCCCTCAACCCACCAAGTAGGTCCGCCTCTGTTTCCACGTATATAGGGTTGTTTTGGTGAATGCTAGGAGTTTGGGTATAGTGGTGATCATTGGTTGAATTTTGGGGATCGGGGGTAGGCTGAGGGGTATTCTTAGGAGTGTGATAAGTGGTTTGCGAACATTGATTCGGGAGATGCTGATGTTGAGGAGGTGTAGGTTTGGGTAAAGGATTTTGAGGAGGGGTTGTATATTGGTGGGGTGCGGGAGGATTCTGCGGGCATTGGTTGGGTGTATTCTGAGGAGGTGCCGGGTTTTGGGTATTTGGATGGTTGATATCTGGGACGTTTAGTGTGAGGGAGAGGTTTTCCAAATTACGGACCTGCTCAAGCTCACCCTGTAGTTCAAGTATTTTCTTTTCAAGACGCAAAACCAAGTCATTTGGTGCCGGGGTACTTTGACCATCAGAAGTTTCCGCATTCTCAGCATATGCGATGTTGTCGCCACTCATATTATCCATCTTAGCTTTCCCTTCGCCTTTTGATGCACTTGGAGGAGGAGGAGGAGGTGGAGGGCCTCTGGGTCTGGTGTGATATGCTGATGATGCCAGTATGCGTGAACCAACCTTAAGGGGTGGGAATGATCAAAAAAGAAAGAAAAACAAAAGGTAACCAAGTTAGTGAGAGTTCTGAAAAATGTTTGGCAGGATTTAAACACATATTGCAGGATTGTAAATTCGCGTCCTAATTTGGAAGCATCGTTGTGCCCGAGGTAGGCCTAGCGACAAGTAGATTTGAAGAATTTTAATGCCAATAATTGCCTCATTTCATTAACGAGATAAATAAGATGAATCTAAAAAGACAATAAGGTAAGTCACTAATGGCACTTGACCTTATTACATTTGAAAAGCAAAACAAATAAGCCTAATCTACTTGGTCCGAGAAGGACCTTCTCCAGGCCTGCTTCTCTTGGCTCCATCGATCAGGTTCCCTAGGTCACGCATGTCCAGCAACAGGTATGCCCTGGAGAGATGTCCTTCTTCGATACCTTCAGCATTCTGTCAGTCTATGACTCTTTTCCTCATCTTCCCTTCCAACCCCATCAAACCCTTCTCCAGATATTCTAGCCTTCCATTCGATCTGGTAGCCATTTCCTTCCATTCATTGATTAATTCCATTTCAGTCTTGTGTTGTTCCAGATGCTCAGCCTCGAACTCGCGGACCCTTTTTCACAGTCTGTTTTACTTCACATGTGCTTCGGCAGCTTAATCTGACTCTGTTTCCTCGACCAACCCCTAGCTCGACTATTCCTGTTATGCAGTCCTCCAACCATGATGGGTAAAAGTACACATGCCCTGCGTGATATCGATCCGGCTCGATGGTGTCCCTTTCCACAATAATCTTCAAGTGCCACATATGTTGAGCTTCATATTTATATTGGATGTCATCATCTTGGAAATCCTCCCTGTAGTGACTCATTTTGGATACTCGTGGTATAATCTATTTTCTACCGGCTTGTCTCATGACCCTGATAGGAACATAGGGGTGTATACCCTTTAAACCAATCAACTCCAAGTGTGGAGCATCCCTAGATTGGAAGATGAACTCATTGGTGGGAACCACTCGAAAATCCAATGAACCTGGTCCTCAGTCAAGTTGTCAAAAAATTGCACCCATTCTGTAGCATTCTCCGGTTGAGCAAACCTATCTGGGATAAAGGTCATTCTCTTGGGGTGATGAAAGGCTATGTGATCGTTCCACGGCATTCGCAGAAACTCTTGGCGGTATTGACCTCGCTGGAAATCTTCTTGCAACCAAATTTGTAGCAGCAGATTACAACCCTCTAAGTGTTTGAATCCTTTCTGGTAGCGATCCAAGGCCCGATATATGTCTGCTATAATCATAGGGACAATAGTATATGTTTGTCTCTCGATTCCCCCCATTAAAGATTTGGTTACCATGGCCAGTCTGGTGTGAACTCTGTCCTTTTTGCTTGGAATAAACACGAAAACCCTGCGATGAATCCAACCCAATGAAGTGATATACATATCGTCATGGAAGATACAGTAGGATTTTCTGTGACCGTATCACTCATAAAGGAAGTCAAAGGGTACATATGACTTCTTCAGACACAACAAGTCGTCATTCTTTTCAAGCCCATCATTTTCAGATACCCTCTGGGAGTGCGATTTTCCGGAACCAATAAACCAAGACTGTCCCAAGGTAGTCCAGCGAATCCCCCTATTTCCTTCAAAAGAGGGGTCATTTCTATGTTGCCAAAACGGAATACGACCCTTTCTCCATCCTAGAACATAATATCAGCTTCAATCAACATGTTATTTGGTTGGATATCTAATAAGGAAGGTAGGTTTACAAGGACTCTTTTCACATGATTTTTATCACTTGATGGAAGGTCTTCCCACCAATCTAGCAACAATGGTGGTATGTTATGGACCATGCCGAACCTGGGGACTTCGTGCCTCATTTTCTGCAAAACAAATAGAGTTAGACCCTTTCCCCCTCAAGATTCGACTATTTATACATTAACGATTAGCATATTGGCACTTATTTCTCTAAATTAATGCACAAATCGTAGTTGCGTCCGTTGGGATTATGGAAACCCCGTTAGACTTTGGACAAGGCTTTTCTTAAAAGGTTATTATGTGGAAAACATATTAACCCATGCTAGGTTTGACCATGATGCATGTACAGTTATAATCAGAGTAAGGTTTCTATAGAAGTCTAGACTGGTACCCTCAAGCGGACGACTTGAGGGGGAAAGGCACAGAACCGTCGACTGCACCGCCGTTCGATTAGTTTTACCGCAAATAAGCCTTTCCAAATTCCAATAGGGTGATATAGGAAGAGCGCAAACACTCGTCAAGCATTGCTATGGTATTAATTGCGCACGAGTAGAATATGATGTTGAGCATGATTTATGCAAAAAAAAAATAACACATTGTCACGTATTTGCACGATGAAAAATGATAAAATGTGGTATTTAATAATTGTAAAGGCAGTTTTACAAAAAGGAAATAAAGAGACATGTCAATTTCCATAGTAAGGAGTAATAAAACAAGAAAGAGAAATTGTAACTAACTTAAGATAGGCAAATAAATACACATAAAGTGGGAAGGGGGAGGGATATGCAAGTATTGGCGGAATAAAAAAGACATGCTTAAATACTAATTCACAAAAATCAGGTTCGTTATGGTAAGAGCCTAGAAATATCCCAGCAGAGTCGCCATGCTGTCGCGCCCCCTTTTTGTCGCGAAATCGGGTTTCGACATTTATGGGACAAATCCATATTTTTGGGATTGGGTAAGGGATTGGAAGAGTCGCCACCTAACGGATTAAGATGCGTTAGGGTACCTAGAGCAATTAACTCATAAACCAGTTTGCATCACCAGAGATCGGGTAAGGGATCAAATTACCTCGAGGGGAAGGTGTTAGGCACCCCTCGAGGTCCATAACGGTGGGTCCCGACCGAACTTAAAATAAGAGAATTAGTCTAAAAGGGAAGGAAAATAATTTGGACAATACAAGTTACTATAAACTGGATTACAAAGGGGGTCCTAGGTTTTTTTAAGCCTATAAGATCATACCATGCAATACTTTGTAACTTCCCCAAGTTGGGATGTTACTCATAACATTAGCGCACAGGATATCATCTCCTTTACTACCCAATTACTATCTTTCAATTGTTACCTAAGGCATTCTAATAGCTTCTAGCTCGTTCCTTATGCGTGTACTACCCGTACCTTACCTATGGAACTGGAGGTATTAGGACCTCTATCTAAGGTGGTTCTAGACTGACCTATATTACTTAAAAATGAGAAATCTTGGCGACAAAACAAATACAAATAGGACTTTCATGTAAGGAAACAAATAAGGGCTCACATTGACCTCTGCACATAAGCAACAAATGCACACAATTGAATCAACAAATTTTGTTAATTTTAGAATCCTATAGGCAGGATATCTATATGAGCATAAACACGATGTAAAGAAACAGTATTGTTAAGGCGAGCATCGAGACCTATTATCTTGCCTACTGATTTTATCAAACATGAATCTGGGCACTTCCAGGCAGCAAATTTTCACAATTTTTAGGCCAAAATCATTAACAACCCTTACAAATTTGCCTAAGTAATAGCCAAAATTGGTTGAACTAAGAACTTATTAACGGAACCCTATAAGCATGGTTTCTACGAGTTTATTATAGACCTATAACATGGTTTCTAAGTGAACTACTGATTTTA
>MDKI01184425.1:0-22447 GCA_005239505.1 Nicotiana paniculata
GTGTTAAAGCACGAAGGGTGATGTCGTGCACTTGTTTTGGTGAGTATGAGAGTAAAGCACGAATGGTGATGTCGTGCACTTGTCTTGGGGAGAATGAGAGTAAAGCACGAAGGGTGATGCCGTGCATTGTTTGATATTGTCTCCCTTGCTGGGATGTCGAGATTACTTTTATTGTTCCCTTGCTTGGATTCCTATTTCTATTATGTTTACTCCCTTGCTCGTTGTTTGTGATTGTTGTTTAGGTGAGGAGGAGTGTTAAAGCACGAAAGGTGATGTCGTGCACTGTTCGCTATTGTGAGGAAGAGTGTAAAGTACGAAGGGTGATGCTGTGTCGTACGATGTAAATTCCGTACCGATATTCATTGATTATACTTTGAGGAAAGAGAGTAAAATCACGAAGGGTGATGTCGTGCCATGATTTACATTTATTACATTATACATTGCATAGTGAGGATGAGAGTAAAAGCACGAATGGTGATGTTGTGCCATGATTTACATTGATTACATTATACATTGCATGGTGAGGACGAGAGTAAAAGCACTAAGGGTGATGCCGTGCAAGCTTGTGATTTCTGGTCCTTATTGATATTCTGACCTTGTTGTTACTTTCTTTGTTTAAGATTTATTATATGAAACTGTTATCTCCCCACAACATGTTCCCCTTTCCCTTATTGATGGATTACTTCCTATATTTCTCTTCCGTTGTTTATATTTATATATTCGAACTGCACAGGTACAGTTTGTTGTCGTGTCTTAGCCTCGTCACTAATTCGCCGAGGTTAGGCTCGGCACTTACTCAGTACATGGGGTCGGTTGTACTGATGCTACACCTGCACTTCTTTATGTTGTGCAGATTACGCAGCCGGACCCGGAGGACATCATTAGTGGGAGTGTCTTCCAGCTTATCCTAGAGGCTTCAAGGTATACCCGCTGGCGTTCGTGGGCCTTGGCGTCTCTTCCATCCCTTTGTCTTCACTTCTGTCTTGTTTTTCCTCTAGTTTCAGAGACAGTCATGTATTTCCTTCCAGACTTTGTATTTAGCACTCTTATAGACAGTTCGTGAGTTTGTGACTCTAGGTTTTGGGAAAATTATGCGTCAATGTATTATGTTGTCTTTACTTAGTTTGAAAACCATATTTATTTATTTCCGTTGTTAAGTTGTGAACTGTTTGTAGCTTATTCTGTTAAATCGATGTTAATATGCTAGTTTATCTATACACGTTGGCTTGTCTAGCGGGTTCAACGTTAGACGCCATCATGGCCCGATGGTGGGATTTTGGGGCGTGACAAGATCTAGGGATGTTCTACATTTGGTGCTGATTGGGTTGAGGGGAATATATCCCTATGTTCCTATCAGGGTCATGAGACAATCTGGAAGAAAACAAATCATACCGCGAGTCTCCAAAATGAGTCATTACAAAGCAGATTTTCAACATGATGCCATCTCGTACAAATGTGAGGCCCAACACATGTGGCATTTGAAGATTATTGTGGAAAAGGATACCATTGAGCCGGATCGATACCACGCAGGTCATGTGTATTTCTACCTACATGGTTGGAGTATAACATAGCAGGAATAGTTGAGCCAAGGATCGATTGAGATAACAGGGTCATAGATGAAGCCGCTGAAGCACAGGTGAAGTATAAGAGGTTGCGCAAAATAATCCTTGTGTCTGAGGCCAGGCATCTGAACAACACCAGGTAGGCATGGAGTCAATTAACGAGTGTAGGGAAATAACTACAAAGTCGATGGAAAGGTTGGAATATTTGGAGCAGGGTCTAATGGAACTAGAAGGAAAGATGAGGAAAAGGGTCGTAGACTGTTAAAATGCAGAGGGAAACGAAGGAGGACACCTAGCAAGGGCATATCTGCTGTTGGACATGCGCGACCTGGAAAATCTGATTGATAGGGACAAGAAGGCCAATCCTGGAGAAGGTCCCTCTAGGACCAAGTAGATTAGAATTAATTTCTTTCCTAGAGTCGTCTTAGAATTCGAATGTAATAAGGAAAATTGCCATTAGTGACTCAGTTATTTATCGTCATTTTATTTATTACATTAATGAAATGAGGCAATTATCGGTATTAAGTTTCTCCAAATCTACGTGTCACTAGGCCTACCCAGGGCACAACGAGGTCCCCAAATTAGGACGCAAATTTTTAATTCTATAATATATGTTTAAATACTGCAAATGTCTTTTCAAAACCCATGTTAACTTGTTTACCTTTTTATTTTTATTTTGATTATTCCCATCCCCTAAGGTTGTTTCGCACATACTGGCATCATCAGCATACCATACCAGATCAAGAGACCCTCTACCTCCTCCTCTTCCAAGTGATCCAAAAAGTAAGGGAAATGCTAAGATGGATGATATGAGTGATATCCGGAAAGAAAATGTTGCGCACATAGAAAATGTTGAAACTTCCGATGGTCGGAGTACTCAGGCACATAATGATTTGGTCCTATGGCTGGAGCAGAAAATACTAGAATTGCAAGGGGAACTTGAGCAGGTCCGCAACTTGGCAAACCTCTCCCTCACCCTAAATGTCTCAGACATTAACTAGCAAAATGCCCAGAACCCAGTACCTCCTCAAAACACACCAAACCAACGTCCATAAAATCCTTCCACACCTCACCAATACGCAACACCTCCCCAAAATCCTAACCCTCCAGTGGTACCAACATCCCCTCAACACCAACATCTCCCGCTCAGATATCCATCTTAACATGACTGCAGAATTTCGAGGTGCATAGGAATGCTTTGATGAAGGTATTAAATAAATCTTACATGCCTAAAAACATCACCAGTGGGGAGATGACCAATATGGTGGAGCAAGTACTGGAGAGCCAGAAGATCACCTTTCATAAAGATGAGTTGCCACCAGAGGTATTAAGCACAACAGGGCAGTACACATCACAGTGCAATGCGAGGATAAATTTATTCCCAGGGTTTTGATAGACGGAGGATCCAGCCTCATCATCTGTCCGCTAAAAACTCTAAAAAGGTTGGGTAAAGGTTTGCATGAAATACGAGCAAGGATTATGAATGCGAAGGCGTTCGATGGGTCTCAAAGGGCCACAATTGGGGAAACCAATCTATGCTTACAGATGGGGCCGACTTGGTTTGATGTTGAATTCCAAGTGCTAGACATATCCGCCTCATACAATCTGCTATTGGGATGACCTTGGATACATGCCGCTGGGGCCGTGGAATTTACTTCGCACCAGGCTATGAAATTCGAATGGAATAATCAGGAAGTGACCATTCATGGAGACGGGAGTAATCCCATTTATACCAACCAAATTGTTCTGGTCATGGAGAATAGAAGGAAGTTGGATGGGGAGACTTATCACCGCATCGAGCACGTCAAAGCAATAGAGAAAGACAAGTGATGGAGCAACAAAATAGAAAGCATACTAGCATGGTTAAGGTATGAACGCGGCAAAGGACTCCGGAAGAAACTCCAAGGCATTACCAAGCCAATATAGCTGAAACGTCATTGTACAACTTTTGGGCTCGGATATCAGTATACCTAGAAAGAATATAATGATTGGTCGTTGTCATGGCTTGGTCCCTATTACCCTCTTGAGCAGCCGATCCTTTCATCAGGCTGACATGATGTGGGGGTCTGAAGAAGATGAAGTTCTAGTTGGTCTCAGGAACCTGTTCTTGGAAGTCGAAGATATGGGCTGCAATGTAATAGTTGAGGTGGAGGAGGAAGAAGGACTTATCATCCAGACAGTGGAGAGGGGAGCGATTCTCAGGAATTGGACCCCCACACCATCCAGGGCCAGACGAGTCCCGAGGTTGCATGGTTGCTAGTGTTATTTGAAAATAATTCTTTTAATCATTTTTTTTAAAACATCTTTCTTTCCTTTCAGTATTTGTTTTGGAAAACATTGTTCGAGGTCATTTAAACACTACTTTGATTAACGTTTCAGCCTTTATCAATAATTTGATGTTTTATTATCATTATCTTTCATATCTTTTCTCTACATCATTACTATTTCTTACATTGATGAACCAACGACTGTGACATGTAATGAGACAATGCAACATAAAGATAGTGATTCGGAAGAGATAGAAGAAGAAAATGCGATACTTGAGGAAATCGTTAGAGAAGTTGAGAAATTTGAGGACAAACCTAAGTCCAACCTAGACGAAACTGAGGTGGTCAACTTAGGAGATTCTGAAACCGTCAAAGAAATTTGCATAAGCATTCACTTGTCACCATCAGAGAAGGAAGAATACACTCGTTTCCTGAGAGAGTATGAGGACATTTTCGCATGGTCATATGACGATATGACCGGGTTGAGCACATCTATAGTAGCTCACAAGTTACCTACCAATCTAATGTGTCCATCAGTAAAGTAGAAACTCAGAAAGTTCAAACCAGACATGAGCCTGAAAATCAAGGAGGAAGTCACTAAGCAAATCAAAGACAAAGTCCTCAGGGTAGTTGAATATCCGACATGGTTAGCCAACATTGTGTCGGTTCCAAAGAAAGACGGGAAGGTCAGGGTATGTGTCGACTATCGGGATTTAAACAGAGCAAGTCTCAAAGATGATTTCCCACTACCAAATATACACATATTGATCGATAATTGTGCCAAGCATGAGCTCCAGTCCTTTGTAGATTACTTTGCGGGCTATCATCAAATTTGGATGGATGAAGAGGACGCAGAAAAGACAGCTTTCATTACACCATAAAGATTATACTGCTACAAAATGATGCCATTCGGTCTAAAGAAAGCTGGCGCCACCTACATGAGGGCCATGACAATCATTTTCCATGATATGATACACAAGGAGATATAGGTATATGTGGACGATGTCATCATCAAATCCAAGAAAGACACATACCACATAGCATATTTGAGAAAGTTCTTTGACCGACCGCGGAGGTACAATCTAAAGAGGAACCCCGCAAAATGTGCCTTTGGAGTTCCTGCCAGAAAATTGTTGGGGTTCATTGTCAGCCACCGAGGAATCAAGTTGGACCCGTCAAAGGTCAAAGCTATCCAGGAGTTACCGCCACCAAGGAACAAAAAGGACGTGATGACATTCTTGGGGCGTCTAAACTATATCATCCGCTTCATAGCACAATCCACGGTGATATGTGAACCAATTTTCAAAATGCTAAAGAAGGATGCTGCAACTAGCTGAACTGAGGACTGTCAGAAGGCTTTTGACAAAATCAAGGAATACATGTCCATACCACCAGTCCTAGTCCCACCAGAACCTGGTAGGCCACTACTAATCTACCTTTCCATATTAGATGGGGCTTTCGGTTGTGTATTGGGACAATATGACGAGACGGGGAGAAAAGAGCAAGCCATATATTATCTGAGTAAGAAGTTCACACCTTATAAAGCACGTTATTCTTTGCTGGAACGCACCTGCTGTGCTCTGACATGGATAGCTCAGAAATTGAGGCACTACTTCTGTGCCTATACCACGTACCTCATATCAAGGATGGATCCTCTGAAGTACATCTTTCAGAAGCCTATGCCTACAAGAAAGCTGGCCAAGTGGAATATATTGTTGAGTGAGTTTGATATCATCTATGTGACTCATAAGGCAGTTAAGGGACAAGCATTAGCAGATCACATTGCTGAAAGTCCCGTAGGAGGAGAATACGAACCACTAAAAACATATATTCCTGACGAAGAGGTGTCATTCATAGGAGAAGATATTGCTGAAGCCTACGATGGTTGGAGACTATTTTTTGATAGAGCTACAAATTTTAAGGGAGTCGGTATCGGAGCCATCTTGGTATCAGAAACCGGTCAGCACTACCTGGTTTTCGCAAAACTCAAGTTTCCATGCACAAACAATATGGCGGAGTATGAAGCCTGCATATTAGGGCTCAATTTGGCCGTCGACATGAACGTTCAGGAATTGCTGGTGATTGATGACTTGGACCTGATGGTGCACCAGGTACAAGGAGAATGGGCTACAGAGAATACCAAGATACTACCATATATGCATCACATACAAGAGATGATGAGGAGGTTCACGAAGATAGAGTTCCGACATATCCCCAAAATCCAGAATGAATTTGCAGATGCATTGGCCACTTTGTCCTCCATGATACAACATCTGGACAGGAATTTCATCGATCCCATTTTGGTGAGAATCCATAATCATCCAGCTTATTGTGCTTACGTCGAAGAAGAAACGGATGGAAAACCGTGGTTCCACGATATAAGGGAATATTTGGCAAAAGGAGAATATCCAGAGCATGCAAGCCTCATTCAGAAACGCACACTTCGGAGATTGTCCAAATATTTCTTCCAAAGCGGAGGAATTCTGTATAGAAGAACTCATGATTGAGGTCTATTAAGGTGTGTTGATGCCAAAGAGGTTTCCAAATTTCTTGAGGAAATACATGTCGGAACCTGCAACCCACATATGAATGGTTTTTTCCTAGCCAAGAAGATACTTAGAGCCAGATATTTTTGGATGACTATGGAAACATTATGCATCCGGTATGTCCAGAAATGTCACCAGTGCCAGATACACGCAGATATGATACGGATGCCACCAAACAAGCTCAATGCAACAAGTGTACCTTGGCCTTTTTCCACCTGGGGAATGGATGTCATCGGTCCAATCAAATCCACTACTTCGAACGGGCACAAGTTCATTTTAGTGGCCATCGATTATTTCACAAAATGGTTGAAGCTGCATCTTACAAAGCTGTAACCAAGAAAGTCGTTGCAGATTTTGTCAGGGATCGTATTGTTTGCCGATTCGGGGTTCCAGAATCCATTAGCACTGAAAATGCCGCTAATATCAACAGTGATTTGATGAAAGCTATGTGTGGAACTTTCAAAATCAAGCACAAGAATTCCACAGCATACAGGTCTCAAATGAATGGAGTTGTAGAGGCCTCCAACAAGAATATCAAGAAGATACTAAGAAAGATGGTAGAAAATCACAAGAAATGGCACGATAAATTACCATTCGCCTTACTGGGATACCGCACTACAGACCACACATCAACCGGGGAAACTCCTTACCTATTGGTGTACGGTACTGAAGTCGTCATTCCCGCCCAGGTAAAAATTCCATCTTTTAGAATCATACAAGAAGCTGAACTCAATGATGTAGAATAGATAAGAAGTCGCTTTGAACAACTAGCCCTCATAGATGGGAAAAGAATGAATGTAGTGTGTCATGGTCAAATTTACCAAAACAGGATGTCCAGAGCCTTCAACAAAAGGGTCAAACCAAGAGATTTCACATTGGGGCAGCTAGTGTTGAAATGGATCTTTCCACATCAAGATGAAGAGAAAGGGAAATTCTCACCCAACTGGAAAAGGCCCTTATATGGTTCACAGGGTACTAATAGGAGGAGAACTCATATTCGCATAAATCGACGGAGATATTTGGCCAAAGACTATCAATTCAGGTGTAGTCAAAAGATACTATGTGTAAACTATTTGCATTTCTTCATATGATGTAATTGAACTACGCTTGACCTGATTCCCGTTTAAGAGGGGATATGTAGTAAGCCCTGTGGGTTCGGTCACAATTCAATAAAATTTCCATATTCCCCATAATCAGAAACTAGGGCAGAATTTTGAGGAGCACCCTCAAAATTCCGAAGCAAGTTCAGCCAATGGAATCATATGCGGAATAGCCAGGAGTTCTTCTAGATAACTGGGGCAGAATTTTGAGGAGGACCCCCAAAATTCTATGGCAAGAAGGTTGCAATGTCCTTGATAGTGTCATAGTTACTGGTTCATCTAGTTGATTTCTTAATATGCATATTATTTTGTTTTGAAAACTATAGACGCATATTTTTTCGAAAAACTTTATTTCTAGCCAAATGCTACCTATGGTGACTTGAACAGGATCCTCGGGCAGATCAGAGCAAAGAAATAAGACAAAGGCATGAACCAACTTCCCCCGCAAAACTCACAATTTTTCTTTGGATGCAAGAACAAGTCATAACCACAAGTGTCTTCATAACAACAAAGCCTCCAGACATAAATATATCTCCAGCTAAAAAATATTCTGCTCCTACTTGCTATTTGTCCATTGCATGAGACTAAGCACTGTCTCAAATATTTCATGAGGCTAAGCCCTGCCTCCTCATTTGCATAAGGATAAGCATTGCCTTCTCCTTGCATGAGACTAAGCACTGTCTCAAATCTTGCATGAGGCTAAGACCTTCATCTTCATCTGCATAAGGCTAAGCATTCCCTTCTCTTTTCATGAGACTAAGCACTATCTCAAATCTTGCATGAGGCTAAGCCCTACCTCCTCATTTGCATAAGGCTAAGCATTGCCTTTTCTTTGCATGAGACTAAGCACTGTCTCAAATCTTGCATGAGGCTAAGCCCTGCCTCCTCATCTGCATAAGGCTAAGAATTTCCTTCTCTTTGCATGAGACTAAGCACTGTACCAAATCTTGCATGAGGCTAAGCCCTGCCTCCTCATTTTCATAAGGCTAAGTATTGCCTTCTCTTTGCATGAGACTAAGCACTGTCTCAAATCTTGCATGAGGCTAAGCCCTGCCTCCTCATTTGCACAAGGCTAAGCATTGCCTTATCCTTGCATGAGACTAAGTAGTGTCTTGATGTGTGGCTAGAATTCATGGTTTAGCGCATTATATGCCTTACATTTTATGTGTGTTAATGATAAAAATACACTTCGTATGTGCATAATAGAGTCTATTTCATGTGTAGGTGAATTAGAGATGGAAGCCGAGTTAAATGGATGTATAAACGTCGAAAATAAGCTCAAGAGTCAAAAAGGAGTGAACCGGGCTATAGTCGGGCGTTTGGGCTGTAAAGCCAGGCGTTAGCCATGCGTTTGAGCCCAAACGCCAGGTGTTTGGGCCCTAACGCCAGGCCTGGCCAGGCGTTTGGCCTGTAACGCCTGGTCCCTAGTCCGGTCAAATCCGAGTTTTGAAGGTTTTTAATGTTTCCCAGTTTGAATAGAAGTCTCCTACACGTTTAGGATTTGTCCCAAACATATAAATAAACCCAAAAACACAACATTGAGGAGGGAGATTCCATTAGAGACAAGAGACGCCTGTGGAATTCTACTCAGAGAAGCAAAACATTGATTTTTACAGCTTTTATTCATTACTTTGTAGTTTAACTATGCGAGTTATTTTAGAGTTGATTATTATGAGCATGAGTAGCTAATTTCTTTAATCTAGGGTTTTGGTGGAACCCGCTGGGGGATGAACTTATTGTGATATTAATATAGCTTTGATTGGTTGATTAAACTCTATTTATTCAACTACGTTCTTGTTGTAGTTGATTGAAGGGCCCTCAATTAGTTGTTCCTATTTATTATGTATCTACTTGAGAGAGAGTGAATATTTAGGTAGTTTTTTGAACAACACCACTCCCAGAGTAAAGATGAAAGTCATAACCGAGGGTTTAGAAGTTGGATTAGAAATAACGATACTTCGGGTGCAATCTAAAGTGAACTGTAATGCAATCTAGCTAGCGTAACTTGAGAGAGTAAGTCTAGTAAATTATCATAATTACTTAAGAGAGATTTATGGTAGATAGAGTGTTCATGATTGATAGAGACAACTAATCAAACTATAAGAAGTATCCAAGAAGGAAGTTCACCAATGGGGGAAACCATGATCTTAGACTTTTATTATAATTGTTTACATCATATTGTTAGTTAATCGTTAGTTTATTAATTTTGTCAGTAGAAATAGTAAAGCATCACCAATTGATATTCAAAAGTCTTGAGAAAATTGATTAAGTAAAAGTTTTGTATTCTGACGGCTTGATTGATACGTAAATTCCCTGTGGGATCGACTCTGGGCGTAATACCCCGGATTATATTTTCAGCGCCCGTTTAGTCTTTCTATAAGACATAGTTGAGCGTGATCATGTCTCCAATATTGCATGAGGCTAATCCCTACATCTCTATCTGCATAAGTCTAAGCATTGCCTTCTCCTTGCGTGAGGCTAAGCCCTGACTCCTCATCTGCATAAGGCTAAGCATTGCCATCTCTTTGCATGAGACTAAGCACTGTCTCAAATCTTGCATGAGGCTAAGCCCTACCTCTCTATCTGCATAAGGCTACGCATTGCCTTCTTTTTGCATGAGACTAAGCACTATCTCAAATCTGGCATGAGGCTAAGCCATGCCTCTCTATTCACATAGGCTAAGCTTTGCCTTTCCGGCACGAGACTAAGAATTACCTCTCTTTGCATAAACACAAATTTTTCTCTATCCTATACCTTGCATTATTCTTTTTCTTTCGGGGCTAAGCTCTGCACCCAATTCTATGCAATACTAAGCTCTGTCTTGATTATTATCTCCGCCATCATGTCCATGCATCTCATAGGCTGATTTATATCCAACTTGTCCAAAGGCATTATAGTCCGAAGGCATCATCCTCATAGACGAAAGACACCATTCCATGGCCTGAGGATCTTTTAATCTTGCACATCATTATTCAAAGGCATCATGGTTCGGAGGCACCATTTTCATAGCCCGAGAACACTATTTCATGGTCTGCGGATCCTTTGCTGCACCATTCATGGCCCGGGGAATCATGGTCTAATGATGTCATCCTCACCGTCTAAAGACAATCTTCATGGTCCAAAGGGAATTTGCATCATGTTTAAATTTACAAAAATATCTATATGCACATATTGCGTTTGAATTTGCAGGTGATCCGGAAGGTAACCGTTATCCTAACGGGAGCAATCTTCGCTCTAGTTTTCACTCAATACTCATATCCTCCAATTATTTCAACCGTAACCGATCATCATCCGTTACCATGTCTCATTTACCCATAACCATTTTCAAATCCCGATTGATCCTATTCGGAATATTTTGTCTGCTCTTACAAATAACTCCACTAGTTCGTTCCACCGTTGGATCCAGAACTACACATGGCCTGATTCCTGTAAAACTAGGGATATGAAGGCAACTCAAAAGCCAGAGTGCGGCCTATATTTTTCAAATCACCCAATTCGGTCAAAATCGGTCATCATTCTTTACCCGACAACTCTTTCATCCTTCTAGGTAAAGAGGGGCAACTGTTTATACCTAATTTTCCCTCATATTTTTAAATATACATATATAATTTCAAATAGTACATGTGCATCATCATTTGATTTATAAATACATACAAGCATTTTTATAATTTTTCTATAGTTTTAAAATGGGTTTTAAATCAATTTATTCCTGCATTTTATTATATAAAAACTCATTAATTGCATCACAAATTATTTTATGTTGATTTTATTATGTAATTTCATGATTTACACCCATATTAAGTTTTAAATATTTTTAATGCATTTATTATAATTACATTTGCATTTTAAAGGCTAAAATTGCACATTTTGCAATAATAGCCCATTTATACGTATAATTACTTTATTTATGCAAAAAAATAACCTTTTATATTTTTATAGTATTAAATAATTGTTATTAGCCATTTTTATGCACAAATAATATTTTTACTATTTATTTATCATTTTTTTACAAAATTATTCATTAATTGAATTGGGTATTTAAATAATATCCCATTTTCTTAATTATTTTCGGACCGCCCCATCCCAACTGCCTAAATACACTAACCCAATACCCATTTATTCCCGACCCAAATCCCTCCTTCATTCCTGGCTGTTGATCTTTCAAGATCAACGACCCTTATTCGCCCATTCCTTTTAATTAACCTACCCTCCCCCAAACCCTAATTACTATCTCTAAACAACCACCCTTAAACTCCCTCCTCTCCTCCCCTCCCCTCTGAAATCCTAAGCGTCGTCGCCCTAATCTCCCTTCGATTCCAAGCAGATATGGAATTAATCGATGATCTTCTTACCTTATTTATCTTGTCTTGCTACTGGTTACTCGATTATGGCATAACATAGTGGCTTGCCTAACATGGCAAGCCAATTTCCCATTTCCGGACCAAACCTGGTTCGAACTTTCTTCCTTTTACATCTATGTTCATTCTTCACCTCTTTGGGTGATTTTTTGTTTACCCTAAAAATTAGGGTTTAGATCTTTTAAGATCTGTTTAAAAAATTTCTAATTTTTTATTAAAAATCTTCTTTACCTGTCTATGAAGTTTTTGGCCATTTTTTGTTAAAAATTTTCTGACTAATCTCATTTGCCCTAACATTAGGGCTCAGATCTTTTTAAGATCTGTTCTGGTTCTATTTTGGTTGAGTATCTTCTTAACGTTCCCGTATATCTGTCTATGTGCATTCTATTTTCGTGATATTGTTGACCAGTTTTATTTGCTCTAAAATTAGAGCTCATATCTGTTATGGTTCTTATTTTGTTAATATTTTTTCTTCAATATTTTCCTATATTTGTCTATGTGCCTGTCATTTTGATTTTCCTTTTATTATTCCGATTAATTTTACTTACCCCTAAAATTACGGTTTCGATCCATATTTCGTTTTTTCTTATTGATTATGTCTATCTATTTATGACTCTTGCCTTTAATTTAAGAGTTTTTTATTCCCAGACTTGTCTGATTCCTTAAATCACTGTGACTACAGTTTACGCGTCTATGCTCTGTTATTTCTGGCTTACCTTAATAATGTTCTAAGTTGTTTCCTTAATTAGTTGATTGATTATTTTCATGTTTATTCACCCTATTCTAATTCTATTTAAACCCCTTCCCTCTTTCCCTTAAAAAGAAAAGACGAAGAAATCAAAACGACTTTTACCACTAAAAATCTATACTCTATACTACTATTATATTCTATTTTTATTCCTGGCCGGATGGAAGCCAAGGCCAGAAATCTCCATTGACGTTTTCTGCTATTGATGATCACTGCCTCATTGCTTAACCTTTCTCTGTTTCATTCGAACTAGTAAGTCACTGAAACCTCTCTATCATTTCAATTGTTCAATATGCTACTAGATTCCTTGCTCTATGTGTGTTAGACTTGTTTAACTTAGTAGACTAATTGATCGAACATGCTTAGTCATGTGTACTTAAGACTATCTTCAAGTATGTCTAATATCTTTCCCTAAGACTGGTTCAGCATGTATCTCTTAGTTTGTTTTCGAATCTGTTAGTATGTCATTCCATTAACTTTGTGCTCATTATGTTATTAGTTCATACTAATCACTAGTATGTTGTTTTATTCATGATTGATCAGTGAATTTCTTCTATATAATTTGTCTTAATTTGAATCCAATATTGCCTTTGTAAAGCATGTTTTGGGTCTCTTGTTAAAGTTTCCAAATTATCATTTTCCAGCTTATTAGTTTCAAAGTGTTTATCTCTATTTCTGTGTGCGACTCTACCCTAAGCCTGACTACAAATCCTGCCCTGCACTCTTTTGAATCCTAAAAATCTTTGCTGAAATAATTTGTGTAATGTCCTTGGACTTCTTGGTGTGAGCTCTGCTCAGGGTTCATGAAGACCTTGGGAACTCTGACACACTAGAGGACTGGGCTTGGTATTCTTATGCTTTAAAACATAAGTGAGTCAATCACTTTATGGTTCTATGAACACTGACTTTTTGGAGAAGTTGTGAATTGAAGGGCATGATCCAGATGTTGTTTTAGGCATGCTTTGTAATTTATTCAGTTGATTATGGTCTATAATAATTATTTATAATAACAGTTGGGGGTGATAATAAAATAGCGAAATGGGTTTATTTGATATTCTGTGGGTAGATAACATGCCTTTAGGTTTTCTACTACTATTATGTTAGATAACATGCCCATAGGTTTTGTTTTATGCCCATAAATTGTGTAAAATCTGTCTAAATGTTTAAGTCTGCCATCGCATATTATAAAACATGCCTATAGGGATATTATTCTGTGAGTATACTGTCTGTTTTGCTTTGCATGATTAGATACCATGCCTATAGGAAATGCAATAATCAGTTTAAATTATAGCATACTCACATCTGTTTACTTAGAAATCATGTTTATAGGCCTTAATCAATCGTCACAATCGCCTAGTTAATATGCATGTCTTTAGGAATTAATAAACAGACTCAATCATTAAGAGTAGAACTCATGCTCATAAGGATAACTATTATTTTTGCCAATACCAAAAACGGAATCTGCCTAATGTCTTGCTAACTACCACTAGAAAGCATGCCTATAGGAGTAACTAATAATTCTGAGCTTTTTCTATTATCAACTGTTGAATAAGCCGCCTAGATAACCTGCCTATAGGTTCAAATGCTCTAAATTGAAATTAATGCGCAATTACAGAATCACCTCGGAATTACTGTCAGCACGTTTACATTACAGAATTACCTAGAGGTACTTTTCATAAACTGTCAGCATGTTTAAAATCCAGAATCACATAGAAACCATGTCTATAGGATTCAATAGCCTTAACTGTTAAAACTGCAAATACACCAATGTGTTCGTGTGCATCTGCTACCTTTTATGTGGGGGCTAAATTGAGCTTTTATCTACTTCTGTATGAAAAGTCCAATATGTTTTGTATGTCTCTTAGTTTTATAATTTTGAGCAACCTAAGTTGAGTCTAGAACCATCCAAAAAATAGAGGTCCCAATGCCTTCATGACCATAGGTAAGGGATGGGTAGTGCACGTATAGGACACGAGTTAGAATTGATTAGAGCATTTTAGGTTAAAAACTCAAAGATATTAATCGGGTAGCAGGAGATGATAGTCTTTGCCCGTTGAATAATATGAGTAACACCCCCATCTTCGGGAAGTTACGAAGTATTATTTATGTTGCACGGGATGATCCTCTAGGCTAAAAAATTTAGGACCCACCATCCCTATTAAATAATTCCTTCGCTTTATTTATCAGACTAATTCACATAAGTTAAGTACGGTTGGGATCCACCGTTATGGACCTTGAGGGGTGCCTAACAACTTCCCCTCGAGGTAATTTGAGCCCTTACCCGATCATTAGTGACGCAACTAGCATAACTTGAGTCATTTGTCCCTAACGCACCGTAATCTGTTAGGTGGCAACTATCTCAATAACCAATTCATTTCCCTTCACAAAAAGAGTTGTCAAACGTTTAAACCCGATTTCACGAAAAAAAAGGGCGCGACAGAGGGGACTGGTGGTGGAATGGAGAGGTCCAAGGTAAAGTGGAAAGTAAGAAAGCTACTTATTTAAAGCTGGTAGAGAGTACAACCGAGGAGAAAAAAGGGACTTATCGGGAGTGTTACATAAAGGCAAAGAAAGAGGCAAAGTTAGCAGTTACGACGACTAAAAATACGGCGTTTGCTCATTTAATTGAGGAGCTTGGAGGCAAAGGCGGGGACAAGAAGTTGTACCAGTTGGCCAAGGATATGGAGAGGAAGGACCTTCACTTAGACCAATTCAATTGCATCAAGAATTAGGATGGAAAAGTATTGATGGGCGAGGCACTTATTAGGAGAAGATGGCAGACATACTTCTATAAACTGTTGAACGGGGAGGGGGATAGAAGCATTGTGCTGGGTGAGTTGGAGCACTCCAAGAGTCGGCAGGATTTTGGGTACTGTAGGTGGATTATGGAAGAGGAGGTGGAAAGGGAGATGCATAAGATGTCCAAGGGCAGAGCGACAGGGCCAAACGAAATCCCGGTAGAATTATAGGAGAGCGCGGGGCGAGCAAGTTTGGAGTGGCTCACTGGGCTGTTTAATGTTATTTTTAAGATGAAGAAGATGCCCGAAGAATGGAGGTGTAGTAAGATGGTTCCTCTTTACAATAACAAAGGTGATATCCAAAATTGCAATAATTATAGGGGTATCAAGTTGTTGAGTCACACTATGAAGGTTTGGGAGAGGGTAGTGGAGGCCAAGGTGAGGAGGTGTGTGTCTATTTCCGAGAATCAGTTTAGATTCATGCTGGGGCGTTCGACTACAAAAGTGATTCATATGGTTAGGAAATTAGTGGAGCAGTATAGGGAGAGGAAGAAGGACTTGCATATGGTATTTATTGACCTTGAGAAAGCATACGATAATCCCGATGGAGGTACTTTGGAGGTGTTTGGAGGCTAGTGACGTTCTGGTAGTGTACATTAAGGTGATTAAGGATATGTATGATAATGCTATGACTCGGGTGAGGACTGTGGGTGGGGGCTCAAAGCATTTCCCTGTGGTGATGGGGTTGCACCAGGGATCGGCTCTTAGCCCGTTTTTATTTGTCTTAGTGATGGATGTACTGTCGTGACACATCCAAGGGGAGGTGACTTGGTGCATGATATTTTCCGATGATATAGTGTTGATTGACGAGGTGCGAAGCGGAGTTAACGCGAGATTGGAGGTTTGGAGACAGACCTTGGAGTCTAAAGGTTTCAATTGATTAGAACCAAAACAGAATACTTGGAGTGCAAATTCTGTGAAGGGACCCATGAAGCAGACGTAGAGGTAAATCTTGATGCTCAAGTTATCCCCAAGAAAGTGAGTTTTAAGTATCTCGGGTCTATTATCAAGGTAACAGGGAGATTGATGAAGATGTTGCACATCGCATCGGAGCGGGATGGATGAAGTGGAGGCTCGCTTCCGGTGTTTTATATGATTAGAACGTGCCGCCAAGACTTAAGGGAAAGTTTTATTGAGTGGTGGTTCGATTGGTTATGCTGTATGGGGCTGAGTGTTGGCCAGTCAAGAACTCCCACATGCAGAAGATGAAAGTAGCAGAGATGAGGATGTTGAGATGGATGTGTGGGTGGACCAGGAGAGATAAGATTAAGAATGAAGTTATCTAAGACAGAGTGGGAGTAGCCTCCGTGGAGGACACGATGCGGGAGTCGAGGCTGAGATGGTTCGTACATGTTAATAGAAGAAGCATTGATGCCCCTATTAGGAGGTGTGAGAGCTTGGCATGGCAAGTTTTATAAGAGGTCGAGATAGGCCTAAGAATACTGGGGAGAGATCAGTAGACAGGACATGACACTGCTTCAGCTTATTGAGGACATGACCCTTGATAGGAGGGTGTGGAGGTCGATGATTAAGGTAGAAGGTTAGTGGGTAGTTTTTAGTTGTTCACCGATAGTCTTGGTAGCACGCATGTCCCTTCATATTTTTAGATTTTTATTACATTATGTGATTTTGTTCGCCTCAGGTATTGTATCCCTTGTTGCTAGTATTTGGTACTGCTTATCCTTTATCTCTCCATTTTTATTTTCTCTTCCCTCTTTCTTCCTTTCTTGCTATCCACTTATTCTTATTACCCTTCATGAGCCGATGGTCTATTGGAAACAACCTATCTACCTGTTAGGTAGGGGTAAGGTCTGCGTACAGACTGCCCTCCCCAGACCCCACCTGGTGGGAACATATTGGGTTTGTTGTTGTTGTTGTTGTTGTCTTTTTGTCAAACTGATTAATGAGAAAATAGAGGGTGAATCCTAGTTAAATATAATAAATACTAAATCTGAATTTAGATATATTATTGAAGTAGGTCCGTGTCCGATATTAATGCATGCCAACTAAAAATTCTCAATGATTGTCAATGAATGTAGCAATGAAAGTATGCAATAAATGTAGATAATGGCAATAAATGTAATAAGAAGGAGTTTGTCACCCAAATGTTAGATGACTTGGATGATTCTCCTTTCTGACAATAACGTGAGATAATAGAAAACGAAGGTGGACACGAAATCCTTGGATCTTGTGAATAAAAGATGTATATTGAGCAATGGAATCAGTGGACAAGACAAGCTTTTGTATATCTTTATAGTCAACCATTTACAATATGTTCTTATCAGAAAAGTGAAGATCCTCTTTTTGTTCTTTATCTCTTCCTATTTATATGAAATATTACTAAGAAACCCTAAAAAGTACAATTGAAAGAATATTCAATGGAATATTCCTTCTTATTATTCTAAAACTCATTCTAACTGTTGTTGTTATACGTTATCTACACGACCTCGGCGCTAGTTCTTCTTTAGGAAACTTCTCACCACTAAGTCGTGGTCGGTTTCGACCTCGACCGCATCTCGTCCATTTGCGGTCATTAAGTTCAGCCCAAAATTTGACCAATACAAAAATCCCAAAGCCAATTCGTCGCTATAGAGAGTGAACTTTCAAAAGTTACTTTGAGAGATTCTAGTTCATTTAGGAAGTCCAATTTCGGGAGCAAATGTTGAACAATCCCATGATTCCTTGAGATCAAATCGAAGCTCGTGAAGATTGGGAAACCTTTTGAAAATATTCTTTGTGTCTTTTGAATAGGAAACTTAGAGTCCCTGTATAAATCACAAGTTCTCTGACTTTGAGTCCTGTGCTATCAATATTGGCTCTTTCTATCCAAATCAAAGAAAGAACAACTATATATAGTCTCTCAACTTTACAAGATTCCAAATTGTTGGAAATATTACCAAGGATGTTCCATATCTATTCACTTATAGAGTTTCTGTTGGGTTTTTAAACTTATTTAGCTTAAAAGAGGGTGAATAGCAAATGGAGGGAAAATGAAATATTTGAATTTCTCTCCTTAACAAAAAAACATTGTCAAATATTGGAGGAGGAAAAGACTTTTGATAAGTATATATACAATTGCTTTTCTTTTAGACCTTAAAGAGTTAAGAAGAAGGCAAGCCTCACGTCGTTGTCGTCGCTCGCTCGGCTTCGGCTTCGGATTTGGTCAAATGCGATTGATTGATTAATTTTTTGGACCAAATTTATTTGTTAGTAGTAATATTAATGTATATTAATATTAAGTGATTGATTAAGTGAAAGATGTTAATGCATATCCTAATTCTACGAGAACACATATCAATAAAAGAATAGTGTGCACAAAGTATTTTGTATTTACGCAGGGGCAGGAGAAGGGCCGCATCTCACAGGATGAAATATAGGCAGCCTATGCTGATGCAAGCATCAATGGCTAATTCCACGGTTCAAATCTGTAACATGTCGATCATACAGAGATAAATTGATCGTTGCTCCAAGGCTCCCCTTCAAGAACATATATCAATATTTAATTTTAAAACAAAAAACAGAGGGCTATAGAAGATGGCGTGAAAAATAGCCCTTTGTTATGGGAGCTAGTTATGAGGGGTGAAATTCATAAATAACCAGATTTACAAGTGGTAATTGAAAAATAACCAAAGATAAATCTGAACGAAAACACTGTTCAAGATTCAAAAATTGCAGCATAATATGCTGGAAGTTCGTATATAAATCTCCAGTATATTATGCTAGTTCATAGACAGATGCACCAATCTCCAGTATATTATGCTGAAACTTTTCTGTTGCAGTAAAATAGTGGCTAATTCTTAATGACTTTGCAAACACTAGCTATTTTCTAATTATCAGTCCGAAAACTGAATAGCCCGTGCTATTTTTACAGTTATGAGTTTGTAGCAAAGATGATAAAAACTGTCCAACTGCAACGCCGATTAATAGTTTTACAAAAATACTAACACAGAGAATGGATTTGTTTGTTAAATGGATCTGTCATTGCCAAATTGCCTTATCTTCAGTTTAACAATCTTTAGGGGATTAATGAAGTGAAAGAATTACATGAAAATACAGTTGACCCAACATCATAACAAAAGTTGGCCGATAATTTCAAATTTTACCCGACTTAGCCTATGTTATATACATCTTGAAAGTGATTCCATTGTCGCCGGCAAACAAACTCGTCTAGATCGGAAACACAAGCAGCCACCTCTGGTCTGTATTTTTTTCTATTCTTTTCAGTTCTGCAAGAGAAATCAAAATTTTTTGGTGAGATCTAATTTGCTTGACTGAAAATTAAGTTGTTGATGTTGTGAGAAAATTATAACCCTGTGTCATCTAGGTGCAATGTAAGAAAATTGAAGAGTAGAAGTCCACCATTGAAGGTCATTCAAAGTTTCGCTTTCAAACATAATTTTTTGAGTTTGTTAGTTGTTTAGATTGAGTGTTGTTCCAATTGATTGAAAATATCAAAAGGAGTTCAAAATTTAAATTTGAAGTGATTTGGAGTAGATTTGAGTTAAATTTTGAAAAAGACGCAAAGAGAAGACGAAGTCAGTTTTTTGTATAATTAGGTATTATCTTGTATAATAGTGTATATGAGTGTATAAACACATCTTATACACTATTATACACTTTTATACAAGCGTCTGTAGACGAACTGTTCCACGATTTTTGGTTGCAATTCTTGTCAAAACCAGTTCAAATCTCCATTAAATGACTTCTAATTTTATATACAACCTCCTTATACTATTTCTAACAAGTCTAAATAACACTCACTCCAAATTTCTCACAAAATCAAATTCTAAATTTAAACCCACATATTTAAGCTTATTAAAAATTTAATTTTGACCACTCAAATGGATTTGGTTTGTTGAACTAATATTTGAGTCACAGTTACTCACTTAAAAGCTTGAGCAAATATTTTTTAAAATTGAATAGTAATTTTGAGGACCTATTGGAGTTGTATATTGCATCTTAACCTATTATTTAGGAGTTAGTTGATTGTAAATTAAAATCTAGACTATAAAATTAAAACGCAGGGAGCTCAGTTATTTTTATATGATATTTTCCTCAGTGAAATCAATCAAGTTGTCTTACTGTCACTTTTGTTTCATCATTCTGTTCCCACTCCCCAGAACAATTTTTCTTTCTTTTTTCACCTAGTATTTGGGACTCCGATTAATTTGAATATATACCACGCAATGATTCTTAAAGAGAAAAGCGCTTTTTGTCGGACTATTTTTTGTTACAATGTTCGAATACCAGATATTTAATTAAAGTTAGATGGATCCTAGCCATTTCACTATTGGTTATTTTTCCAAAACAATTTAAATACTACAGTTTTCCTATGCAGAAGCCACGTAGCAATGACC
The DNA here is from genome assembly GCA_005239505.1 of Nicotiana paniculata. Taxonomy (NCBI): domain Eukaryota; kingdom Viridiplantae; phylum Streptophyta; class Magnoliopsida; order Solanales; family Solanaceae; genus Nicotiana; species Nicotiana paniculata. Next base: position 20,737 of record MDKI01184425.1, read on the forward strand.
ATTAGTACATGACGTCGTTGCTGCATCTCCATCTATTGTCCAAACGAAATCACGCATGTTGAACCTCATGTTGGGAATAAACCCCTCACGGAAATAATATTCACGATAATAACAGCAGAAAAATAATGTAGTATCGAGATACGATAATCAACAATAATAAAAGAGTGATAATAACACTAAAATTTTTACGAGGAAAACTCTTTAAATAAGGGAAAAACTACGATCCCGAGAAAAGCAACTGATATCACTATAGCAAAAGAATTTTTACACTTTACATGTCCAAGTAAAATACTCCAAAGAACACTACAACACTCTAAAAAAATAACCCTCTTTTGAATTCCCACCACACTGCAGAGAGAGCGCGCTATCATTTGAAGTTGAACTTTCAAAAGTTACTTTGAGAGATTCTAGTTCATTTAGGAAGTCCAATTTCGGAAACCAATATCTCCCTGTTGAACAATTCCATGATTTCTTGAGATCAAATCGAAGCTCTTGAAGATTGGGAAACCTTTTGAAAATATCCTCTGTGCCTTTTGAATAGGAAACTTCGAGTCCCTGTATTAATCTCAAGTTCTCTGACTTTGAGTACTCTGGTATCAGTATTGGCTCATTCTTAGCCAAATCAAAGAAAGAACAATCATCTATGCCTAGCACTCGCAACTTTACAAGATTCCAAATTGTTGGTAATATTACCAAGGGTTGTCCGTATGTATACACCCATAGAGTTTCCAGATTCCAGAGATTTGAAAAAGACAAAGGCAGAGATTTAACTTCTATCCGAATGTTTAAGTACCTCAAATGAACCAATGTGCATATTTCATTCAGCAAAGAATCATTCACCGTGAGACAAAACTTATCCAGTTGCAACACTCTAAGAAGCCTCAAGTGTCTTAGGTGACATAAATCATAAAGACTATTGTGATGATACATGTAGTATCCAGTTGTCCTCAAAGAATAGAGGTGTTTACCAGAATGCCTTTTATTTTTTAAATCAAATAGACGTGGCATCAAATCCTAAGAAGATGATGATGGAGCACTTCATATATATATATATATATGAACATGAAGCGCTAGGAACACAAGATCGTGTATATAGTTTTATATATGTATCAATCCCTAAAATAACTCGATCATGTGTTCCTAGTGCTTCATGTTCTTTTATATATATATATATATATATATATATATATATATATATATATACATGAAGGGCTAGTAACACAGGGTCGGGTTATTTTAGGGATTTATACACTTATAAATTAATTCATCAACTTATAACCTAGTGATTAATGAATGTTATATACATACACACACTAACATATACTATAATAAGTTATATATACATTATAGTATTACAGTGAGGTGTCTGTGTGTGTCTATATGTATATACGCACACACACTTTGATAGCCTTATATATGTATCAATCCCTAAAATAACCCGATCATGTGTTCCTAGCGCTTCATGTTCTTATATATATATATATATATATATGAAGCGCTAGGAACACATGGTCGAGTTATTTTAGGGATTTATACACTTATAAATTGATTCATCAACTTATAACCTAGTGATGAATGAATGTTATATACATACACACACTAACGTATATTATAATAAGTTATATATATGTTATAGTATTACAGTGAGGTGTATGTGTGTGTCTATATATATATATATATATATATATATATATATATATATATATATATA
>ML359415.1:0-47014 GCA_005239505.1 Nicotiana paniculata
TCTTAAACATGTGTAAAATTCCTATCACTCTATTGCATTATCATGAAGTTAAGACGTCTTCTTTATGTCAATTATAAAGGGCCCTCTTCCATAAAATATTCCTATTACAAAAAGGCACACATTTAGTATGACACCGTGCCTATTATAAAAAAGGTACGAGTATTCTAAAGCTTTCCACATGCAAAACTCGAAGGTAAAACTAAAACCTCGAAAAATAAAGCATGCAAAAGACTTAAAGAGTGAAACAGAAACTCAACAAAAGTCGAACTAACATTTATATATTAAAAACGGCTAAAACTAAGTATTAACTTATACTTAGCCGTATAAGATTTTTATATTTACATTGTGGTGCCCCTAAGTTGTCATTTGGGGACTTAAAGGAAATCCAAATTTACCCCCGATGGGACTGGGGGTAACCACCAATTGATACAAAGAAAAAGAAAAAAAGGGTAAACCAACTAGATCTTTTCAAGAGAGGGGTTGACTTCAGAGGCAGAAGGAGCGGGAGCAAATGAGGATGAAGAGGCATGAGCGGATGGAATCTCACCATCAGGTGAAGAGAGGTTATGACCTTATTGAGCCTTCTCCATGGCTTCCTTAGTTTTGGCTATTTCAACACTAAGGTCAAAACCCTCTTGACTCATTTCCATCAGTGTTTCAAGGCGAGAATTCATATACACCCAGCTCACATCGACAGTAGCCACATCTTCCAAATCTTCATAATCTTGTGCCCACACTTGAAGCTCAACCCTCAACCCGTCCTTCTTCGCCTCCGCAGTTTCATGAGCGACCCCTAATGGAACAATCGACTCCTCTAAAGTTTGAGCTTTGTCTAAAGCCCTTCGAAGATCTTCTTGAGTACGAGTGAGTGATTGCACAAGCTCGCCTGAGTATTCTTCCTTCTGCCCCAGCAAGTTCTTCATGTCTCTAATCTCCTATGAGGCACGGGACAGCTGCTCCGCGAACTAAGACTCCAGAACACTCTTATCTTTGTCAGCTTGACTGCAAGAAGCCTGCTCCACTACTAGTTCTGCTTCCATAAGTCTCATCTGCCGCTTCAAGGTACTCATTTACTCTTCTAAAGCGTCTATGTCAATCCTTAGGCTATCATACTGTGCTTTCCAATTATCAACTTCTGCCTCAACTCTCTTGTCTCTTGGTCTGTGTTTAAAATCCTCTTCATAAGCTCCATGCCTATAAGGTTAATCTACAAGAAATAAACCAGTCAGATATGGTAAATTTCATATACGAGAGAGACAGAGGATAACTTACACCATACCTTCAAAGAGGTATGCACGACCTCATTGGCCCATGTAAGAGCACCGTGGCTAGCTAGCTTTGCTTTCTCAGCGGGACCTTCAAAGTCTTAAGCCACACTTCAGGCTCACCGATCTTCTTGAAAAGGTTTCCCTTGGCTGGAACCTCTATTACCACCTATCGCATCTCTCTGCTAGAAGACCCTACTTCCCTAACGGAAGGCGTGGAAGTAGGCAGAGATGGAACAGCAACATGCACGGAAGGTTGAGGAGCTGGAGAAGCCGCGGGCAAAGAAGCAGGCACGGAAAGTTGAAGAGTTGAAGAAGTTACAGAAAAAGCAGCAACAAAAGTTGAGATAGCCAAAGGAATAGACGAAACAACTTCTCTCAAAGAAGCAGGAAAGACAGCAGCCAAAGGGACGTCATCAGGAGCAAGATCAATACCACCATGAATAGGGGAATGTGAAACATCATCAAAGACAGGGGGCTCAATCACAGACATGGGAGGCAAGGTTGAGGCAGTAAGCTCATCATCTAAAACAATTCGCCTTCTCCGTGGCCTGTGCACTAAAGCACCCTCTTCCTCTTCCTCTATGGAACGAGACTCACTAATCTTCCTCTTCGAGGAAGATGAACCAACAATAATTTTCTGGGCTTGATCCAAGGACATCTTCGGGATAGAGAAAGAAGACACCCCACGAGCAGAGAATCCTATTAAAAAGGGAAAAAAGTTAAACGACAAAAAAAAAGACACTCGAGTAAGGAAAGAAGCAAGAACAAAATCTTCACTTACCGTGGGTCTTTACTTGCCAACCATACCTCCCAGCGAGGTACTTCCAAGATCTTTCTTCTGAAGGAGAAACTGATAATAATTTTTGTGCCCAATCACGAATACCGGAGACATTCTCAACAGTATTCATGATTGTTGAGAAAAGAAAAATAAGCAGAAACAGTGTTAAATAAAACATCTCAAGTCAAAACAAGAAAAATTAAATGCAAGTTAAAGCATACTAACGTGCGCGATTCCACTTCTCAAGGAAGGGAATATTTTCTTCACCCACTAAACCAGCAGTGGGTACAGCAACATATCAGAGGTACCAACCCCTATCCTTATCATCTCAAGGGGTTACCAACACTCTTTTGCTTCTAGCAGTCAGAGTAAAAACCCCTTCAAGAAATAAGGTAGGAGAGTAGAGGTGAATAAGATGGTTGAAGGTAAAAGGAACCGAGGCTAAAGAAGCCAAACTCCTAAGGCATGCGATAACTCGCCACACAAGCGGGCCAACTTGTCCTAAGCAGATATTGAAAAAACGGCTAAACTCAATTATAACTGGTCAATGGGGGGTCTAAACCCTAAAGTGAAAGGATAAGTATAAACAAAAGAATATCCCATCTTATAAGATGTTATTCTTTGATTACTATTCGGAATATAGACAAGAAAGTCAGATTTCCAAAAGCATTCCCTACAACAAGGAAAATCTGACCCTCAGTTATAAGGGTTGGATATCTTTCTACACTATCAAAAGAAGAAGATTGGTCTACAAGAACTTGACTATCCCTAGCGAAAATAAACTCAGCAGGGACAATTTCGTCGACTCCAGGTTCACGAAGGCGTTCGTCTCTACCTCTAGACAAAGACCGAGAAACCCTAAATCTTGGAGAAACTGGAGATCTAGTGGAAGGAGAAGGAACTATCTTAGAAGAAGAAGAGCCCCTCGAAGGAGTGGATCCTAGAATTATAAGTCTACCACCCCTCCGACTGCTAGTCGGAGCAGAAGAAGGCACTGGACTTTCAATATCTATTACTCTTTGAGGTTGGTTTGAATAAGACATGTTTAGAAATGCAAAGAAGGAAGTTCTTTACCAAAGACAAAGTTAGAAAAGTGTTTCGTGGAAGCAAAGAAAAGAAAACATGATTTTATACTTGAAGACAACCGTCAAACATGAAGAAAAAGGAAAATAATGATGAAAAGTCATAATTGAAGATGTCACTTCGGGACTGTTACAGCCGCAAAAAGCCCTAAAAGGTGCTGAGTAAATGCAGAACCAATCCGAAAAGGACACGTGGTATGAGCATTAAATGGAAGTGACAAATGACGACTATGGTGCAGAGAAGGATACAATGCTTCAAGGAAAAGCGGTGGAAAAATATTCCCGCCATAAATGAATATACACTTACCAAATATTAATCGTTAAATATATGATAAGTGGGGGGACTATTTGTATTGGTAAAAAAGAGTTTCACACGTAAGCCAGCTTTTGACAACTCAGCCAGTCACGTAGACACAGGAAAATGCGACAGCTGGACGTGACTCCTTGAAGATATACGGTACAAAAAGGCATGGTTCAGTAAACCCACGAACTTATCAGCCACAGAAAACTCAACTTGATCAAAACGGGAGAGAGGCACGGTCAGAATGAATCTAGACAAAGCTACGAGCAGATTCAGGTACCCACAATTGATTACTCGAACGTTATGTAACTGAACCCCAATTACCGTTATCCTTTGTAACGCCTCATTAATGTCATAATTAGTCATTAATGAGTAACCATATCAAGAGTCGTACGTTATAAGAATCTCCTATATAAGGGAGGGGAATACAGCTTGTAAAGGCATCTGATTCTCGAATACAATCAACATCTATCTTTTATTTTTGCAATATTGTTTATTATTTATTTTTCCCACTATCTTGATTATCAGTAACCCGTATTCATCTTAAAAATAAGCTTTAGTCAAAGGGTCTAATTCTTTGGTTAAACATATATAGCATGTTTTTGGCTGTGTGTAGGGTGGTTTTAGTCTAGTGTACGGAGGAGACTCTGGAAAAATTTTCCCAAAGTATCTAAGAGTAAACATTCGAGGATGAATGTTTCCAAAGGGGGAAGGATGTTACATCTCGCGTTTTTCGGATGTTAAATTTTCATCTTCAGTTAATTGAAATAAACTCGGGGGTGAGATTATCTTGAGGTTAGCATATTTATGCTATTTATAATAAGAAATAATTAAGTGCCATGAAGGAAAGGGTACACGAATTAAAGAAAATGAGTTTCGTTGAAGGTTGTCGATTTTGGATAAAATACGGTTCGAGCTATAATACCCAGTATTTTTGGACTAGTGACATACAAGGTACCACATGACCATGATGGTATGATATATAAAGTGTGTTAAAATGAGTAGTATTTTAAGTAATTTGAATAATTCTTAATTATGCGGGTAATTGGTTAATTATTGGGTAATGGGATATTACCCACTTAATTAAAGAATTATTTGAATAAAGATGGGAAAGACCAACGTGGCAGCAAGCCACTCTTTAACCAAATGACTCTTGATCAATTTTAAATAGGTGGCAACCTAATCTACTAAGTACAAGACATTTCAATTCTAAGAATTTCCATACAAAGCAATACTACAATAAGAAAGGGGGACGTTAGTCATTCTTATAACCCTTCAACAAATTTCATTCTCAAAAACACTTCAAATCATATTCTAAACCTTAAACTAGCAACGTGATTCTTTAAATTCCTACATAAAAATCCAACGAGAATTATTGAAATCATAGCAATGTAAAATTTTGCGGTTCTAAAGGAGTACGATGCAACCTTTTCCAAGAACATCATACATACTTTTCCCTAATCCAGGTATGTTAAGGCTAAGCTCTTTCTTCATTTTGGCATGATCTCGCAATTACATGAGTTTGATAACGAGGAATAAAGAAAAATTTATATCCCGAAATTTACGTATATTTTTCTAGTTTTGTAAGTTACAATATTCTCCTTATCGGGACTTCATATTCAATTGAGTATTTCTTTTTTTTTCTAGTCACGAGAGCAGAGAATTTATATATATAGTATTACGGTATTGTCATTACCATCAGGCTATAATCGATGGGCAGGCCCCTATTGGGCAACCTCCAATCAGATGGTAAGTCATATACCAAGCCTACTGTGGCCGAGCGCCTATGAGCGAGCCCAGTTGGCCGAGATACAGAGTCCAGTATGGCCGAGCACCGATGAGCGAGCCTGCTACGACAGATCAGTTTTATATATATATATGTATATATATATATATTGGCCGAGATACAGAGTCCAGTATGGCCGAGCACCGATGAGCGAGCCTGCTACGACAGATCAGTTTTATATATATATATGTATATATATATATATTGGCCGAGATACAGAGTCCAGTATGGCCGAGCACCGATGAGCGAGCCTGCTACGACAGATCAGTTTTATATATATATATGTATATATATATATATTGGCCGAGATACAGAGTCCAGNGAGCCTTATAAGGCCGGACAACTATTTTACTTACTATAATAGAGTCAGTATCAGTAGGTGAACATATCTTCAGATTAACTTTCACCTCCAGTTGCTTTCAGTTATTATATTATTAGTTCAGTTTTAGCTTTCAGTATATTGCCTTACATACTCGGTACATTATTTCGTACTAAATTCCCTTCCTAGGGGCACTGCATTTCATGCGTGCAGGTTCAAACAGACAGACGGGTAGACCTTCTCAGTAGGTGTTTCCCGAGTTCAGCTTTATCGGTCAGCTTCCCGTCCTTCGGAGTTGCCGGGTCTAGAAGTTTTGTGTACATCTTGTGTATGTATGTGGATAGGTTATGTAGTGCAGTATGTTGGGCTTGTAGACCCTATACGTATATTTTGTTGGCTTGTCAGTTATAGTAGTTATGACGGCCTTACCGTCCCAGTTTTATGTTGACATTTTGCCAGCGTTAGTCTCTATTCAATTTTATATTTTTCTTTGCAAATTGTCTTGCAATGTGGCCCCTGGTCAAAGTATGACTTTATATGTCCAGAATTCATGAGTCGCAAGTTGGTACTCAAGGATAGATGAGGCACCGGGTGCCAGTCTCTCCCCCAGGCTTGGGGCGTGACAGTATACCAACTGATCAGGTGGCGGTACATATATAACTTTGTAACCTTTCGCCATACCCCATATACATATAATATATCCATATATAGTATCATTTGGTCATGGGTTAATGTACATGTATAAATGAATGCAATGCATAATGAAGTAAGTCAATAAGATCTCTTGGAATGTCATAAGATCAATATGTCTTCGGATAAAATTTATTAACCTACTTATTTTTCTCATACCCATGAAAAGATGATATAATAATAGGACACATGGAGAATAAAGAACATAGTCACCCCTAGTACTTCTATGAATAGAGGCATTTATGAAAGTTGTGGGTTTGCTCAGTTTGTTTGTGTCATACGGATCGTGACAAAAGGAAAGAAGGGATATTCTTAACATACCTTATAGAAATCAGTCCAATAACAATGCTAAACTCAGCTCATTGCACCTTAGTCTACAACAACGACAGTGAAGCTATTGTAAGTTACGAATGACTCTCTGATTTATATAATGAAAGTAACATAATCTGTAACAAAAAAACAGGCATCATTTACCCTGATTTTACCGCTCCCTCGAGCCTACTATAGGTGATACAACAACACAATACATTCAACAACTCAAAAACAATCTAACTACAATTCGGGACCTTTAATACAACAAAAACCCCAAATATACCATAACACACCCAATCAACAAGTTTTCAATTAGCCTGAAACTGCAACGACGAGTGACCAACCCACTATCCTACCACATGTGGAATTTATCCACGCCCTTTATCCTTCCAAATTCCATAAATCAGCAGTACAAGAGGACAACACGAGTGGACTACAAAACAGTCCACTACAAGTGGAATAAATCAAAATTACAGCTTCCAATCACTGTCCCGTGAGTTCTAACTATTAGGAAACAAATTTATCAACCTTCCTTAATATATAAAAGCTAAAATACATCAATTATGCATTTTCTTAACTATGAAGTACCTTTAAAAACTCAAAATACAAAGAAAAAGAGAGGCGATATAGCGATATTTAGGTCGTAGAGATCATTCTAATGTTATCACTTCTTGATTTCGTACCCTGGATGTTAATCTTCTTTGAAACCCTTGTAGAGAGCTTAAGGGTAATTTTATGGTCTTATTTTGGTCACGGTCTGTGGAAAAATAAAGAAAAAGACGACATAGTAGAGTGTACGCAGACCTTACCCTTACCCCGAAAAGGGTAGAGAGGTTGTTTCACAGAGACTCTCGACTCAACAAGAGAGACAATAATATAAGAAAAGAAATAAAAGAAAAGGCATGTAACAGCAAAAGATGCCAGAAAGAAAATAACAACAACGAATAAGTGAAAGGAGAATAACACAAAACTATGCAAAACAACAATGTGAACACAATATAGACCGCTAACAAACCTAAACAAAACTCTATCAGACTACCCGGTACAAAGAGGGAAGGACTCTCGACTCCCCCTAGCCTACCACCCTAATGTTCGACCTCCACATGTTCCTATCAAGAGTCATGTCCTCGGAAATCTGAAGTCGCGCCATGTCCTGCCTGATCACCTCGCCCCAATACTTCTTAGGCCGCCCTCTGCCTCTTCTCATACCTGCCAAAGTCAACCACTCACACCTCCTAACCAGTGCATCTAGTCTTCTCCTCCGCACGTGTCCGAACCATCTAAGTTGCGCTTCCCGCATCTTGTGGGAGCCACGCCCACCCTCTCATGAATATCTTCATTCATAATCTTATCCAGCCTAGTGTGTCTACACATCCATCTCAACATCCTCATTTCTGCTACTTTCATCTTCTTGACTGGCCAACACTCAGCTCCATATAACATGGTCGGTCTAACCACCGCTCTATAGAACTTACCTTTGAGTTTCGGTGGCACATTCCTGTCACAAAGGAATCCAGACGCTAACCTCCATTTCATCCACCCTACCCCAATACGGTGCGTAACATCCCCGTTGATATCACCATCTCCCTGGATAATTGACCCTAAGTACTTAAAACTTTCTCTCTTGAGGATGACCTGTGAGTCAAGCCTGACTTCCACATCTGATTCCCCCGTCACGTCGGTGAACTTACATTCCACATAGTCCGTCTTAGTCCTACTCAACTTGAAACTTTTAGACTCCAGGGCCTGTCTCTATACCTCCAGTATCCCATTCACGCCGCCTCGCATCTCATCAATCAGAACTATATCATCAGCGAACAACATACACCATGGCACCTCTCCTTGGATATGGTGTGCCAGTACGTCCATCGCCAGAGAAAATAAGAACGGGCTGAGCATAGATCCTTGGTGTAACCCCATAACAACCGGAAAAGGCTCTAAGTCACCTCTCACAGTCCTAACCCGAGTTATAGCTCCATCCTACATATCTTTTATCGCCCTAACATAAGCCACCGGCACACCTTTCACCTCAAGACACCTCCAAAGGACGTCCCTAGGAACCTTGTCATACGCCTTCTCTAGGTCAATAAACACTATATGCAAATCCCTCTTCCTATCCATGTATAGTTCCACCAACCTCCTGATAAGGTGTATAGCTTCCGTAGTAGAACGACTTGGCATGAACCCGAACTGGTTTTCTGATATAGACACCACCCTCCTTATCTTCCCTTCCACCAACCTCTCCCACATTCATGGTATGACTTAGTAACTTGATACCCCTATAGTTGTTACAATTCTGGATATACCCTTTTTTCTTGTACACCGGAACCATTGTACTCCACTGCCACTCATCAGGCATCCACTTTGTCCTGAAGATAACATTAGATAACCCAGTCAGTCAATCCAAGCCTGCTCTACCCGCATATCTCCAAAACTCTACTGGAATCTCGTCTGGTCCGGTTGCTTTGCCCCGACTCATCTTACCCATCGCACCCACGACCTTCTCAACCTTAATGCACCTACAATACCTAAAGTCTCGGTGACTCTCGGAGTTCCCCAATTTCCCTAACACGATGTTTCCACCCTCCTCTTCATTCAGAAGTTTATGAAAGTACGACTGCCATCTTTGCCTAATCTGGGCCTCTTCCATCAATACTCGACCATCCTTGTCTTTGATGCACCTCACTTGATCCAGTTCGCGAGCCTTCTTCTCTATCGCTTTGGCCAACCGAAATAACTTCTTGTCCCCATCTTTGCCCCCAAATTCCTCATAAAGCTAACCAAAAGCAGCAGTCTTAGCCTCCTTCCTAGCCTCCTTATATCTTTCTCTATTCGCTCTCCTATGATCCTCATCGGTGATATCTACTAACTTAATGTAATCCGCTTTCTTGGCTTCCACTTTACCTTGGACCACGTCATTCCACCACCAGTCGCCTCGGTGCCCGACAGAGTAACCTTTCGAAACTCCCAACACCTCTCTTGTTTCCTCCCTTATACAGTTCATCGTCGCCGTCCACATAGAGTTAGCATCCCACCACTCTTCCACGCATCCATATTCGTCAGCCGCCCCTCCAACTCCTGCGCATTATCCTTAGACAAAGCTCCCCACCTGATCCTCGACTGACCCCGCACAAACCTCTTCTTCCTCTTCATCAAGATGCTGACGTCCATCATCAGGAGCCTATGTTGAGTTGCGAGGTTATTACTCGGTATCACCTTGCAATACTCACACAACCCCCTATCACACCTCCTGAGGAGGAGATAGTCAATCTGGGTCCTAGCCACCATACTCTGGAAAGTAACAAAATGTTCCTCCCTTTTCGGAAACATAGAGTTCACCATCACCAACTCAAAAGCTCTAGCGAAATCTAACAGTGAGGTACCACCCCCGTTCCTATCACCAAAGTCGAAGCCACCGTGTACCTCACCATAGCCACCAGTAGACAACCCAATATGACCATTGAAATCCCTCATATGAATAGCTTCTCCGTAGACGGAATAGCCCTCACCACTTCATCCAGCGCCTCCCAGAAGCACATCTTAACCTCCTCGTCCAAGTCTGTTTGCGGCGTAAGAGCTAATGATATTCAGAGTTCTCCCTCCAACTACTATATATATATATATCCAATTTTGAAAAGTCAAGAGGTTCTATCTTGGCACCCTAGAATTGGCCCTTCTTCCAACGCTTATATCTTTTTATATGGATTTCGTATGAACAAACAATTAAAAGCATTGGAAAATACATTCCAAGAAATTCAATTTGGTATATACTATGTCCTAAAAATACCCCATATAACACACGAAATATATTTCTCAAAAAGCTTCATTACAAGGCAAATCCTTATAAGGTTTTTCTGCAACTTAAATCAGATTTTTTTCAAACTTTATATTTTATTTCCAAACATCATATATAGTCATATTATGACTTTAAACTCATATAAATCATGATTAAAAATTTTCATATTCATTATACATCACCTTGGGACGAACAGGGTGCAACAAATGTGCAACCGCAGATGGAATTTTATGGTCGCAGAAGCTGAAATGCAGCCTCAAACGGAATTGTGCGGCTGCAGAATCTCTCCACTTGCAAAATCCAAGCAAAGTACGGACTGCACAAGTAATTATACGACCGCAGAACCTCCTGAAGGGCATTTTTGTCAGCGAATTTCAGGCCACTATAAATAGATAAGAAACACTTTTTAGGGAAAATTTTGTAATATTTTGAGTTGTAGCCGTTAAATTTTACTGTTTTGGGTAATTAGTGACTATTTTGGGTGAAGAATTATTAGTTTATCAATTTAATCTTATTTTATGACTTTAACTAGTTATTCTTCTTTGTTTTCTTTAATTTCTAGTATGAGTAGCTAGATTTTCTCTAGGTTGTGACCTAACCCTAGTGTGTAAACCTTATAGGTCATTAATTTAATGTTTGTTTATAATTGAGTGTTTATTATTTAGCATGTTCATGCATTATTTTCAGAATTAATTGTTGCAAATATTTATTCATGTTTATTTCACTTGGTTCTTACTTGAGAAAGAGAGACTTAGTCTAGGAACACTTGGCTAACAATAAATTGGGCTAGTTAACGTTTTGACTTGTCTAATTAAAGGGTTTGAACTAGAGATAGGGAAAACTCGATTCAAGAAAGCCAATTCGGGTAAAATCACTCTATAACCGAGATGTATTGAGTGAGTAATTTATAGTTGAGATTTATAATACACTCATGTCACTAAAACAAGCATTAACGTGGCTTTTCCACATTTGATAAAAAAAATCAAAAGCAATTACTCGCTTTCTAGTTTCTTCTACCTAGTTTAATCTTGTTAGTGTTAATTTTAGAAGTAAAAAACAAAAACTCTGTGTTGGAAGTGCAATTGAGCTATTTCTTGTACTCTCATCAAGTGTACACCCTAAAACCCATATTAAACTTCATGTGGAAATCGGCCCCGAATCTTGTTGGGTACTATTCTTCCAACGACCGTTTTCACTCACTAATGAGTGTGAACCAGACGTGGATCAGTGTCCAACTCAGGTGGCGCAGAATGTCATGGGCGGCTTTCCAGCCATGCCCCATGACCCCTTGGACGCGCCCCATGGCGTCCTGGCAAGCCTCCCAACGACTAGCACCATAGACGGCCCTGTGGTCTTGGCCGCGCTAAGTGACAAGCGCTCATGTGTCTATGTCGCTCCAACGATATCCCTCATCAGCGCCCAGCTGCAGGAAGATGCCAACATCGCCGCACACACAGAATTTGATATTAAAGACAAGGTTGGCATCGACGGGCCTGCTTAAACCTTGTAGAAATCTAAGTCCTTTTTTATTGTAAATATAGAGTAGTTTTAACTCCTGCATTTCCATTATATCTCTCTAGCTTAGTTATGTCAACTCCTATAACTTTGATTTATTTTTTTAAACATTATTAAGGGGGATCAAGCAATCAAACTTTCAATCAAGCAAACAATTCTCTGTACTGGCATCTCTCCCCCTCGACACCGTGTTGGAATCTTTTTCTTTTGAGTCCCAGCCAAGGAAGAGTGTCGCCTTTTTGGTTGCTTGTTATATGACTGGAGACTCTGAGAGGAGGCACCTTCACCGGAAGCAGATCTGCAGTCACTGCTTCAAGCAATGACACTTTGCAACATCCTCTTGTCCTCTTTGGGGTCAGCTAAAACGTCGACCTCAAGACAGGTGATAGAGCCCTACGGAAGTCCTGAATCAAGCAAAAAATGGAGTTAGCAACTTTTTCATGAAGTTACCTATATTCGTATAAAGATAAAAGGAATAAAGACTCAGTTTACCATGACTTTTGTCCTTCCGCCCATATTAGAGGGATATTTCCTTCTAGCAGCGGAATTCTAGTGTTGTGATTTTTAAAAAATTTTGAACCCACGGTCCAGACCTTGAACCCATGGTAGTTACTATCGTGTACTGGAACATATGTGACAAGAAGATCAGCAACAATGTGAAACAATTTTTTCACGAAGGAAGGAAATAACTAAATCGACAACTTATGAAAGCGATTCCACGACTCAAGAAAAGACAGAGTTGTGGCCGGGATGATGCCCCTGATAGCGATGATGGCGAATCACTCCATCCACCCATGATCACTGTCATCATCTACGCTGGTGAGAAGAGCATGGTGGCCACTTTTGCTGAATTTAATTACTCCCCACGAAAAACTTTGGGAGAGTAAAGATTCATCATGTGTGCAAGAGTTAGGGTTTCCCCGATCTCCATGCACAGTTGGCGAAGACAAGCCACCATTCGCCATATAGATGGGCCTACTTGTGCTAAGAAGAACTGATATTGGCGGCAAACCTCCAAAATTATGGGGTCGAGCCCTTCATTCAACCCTAAGGAGAACGGACCCAAGGTAAAGGGATGCGTATAGACATACGTAAAACCCATCTTAGTGAAGGTAACCCGCTATATCATATCCGGGACGAGGATATCAAGATTGGGGAAGTTGCAGTCCTCCTTCACGGTTGGGATACTAGAAGGGTGAATGGAAGAGGGATACCTACTAACATGCCTCGTCCGCGAAGATGCAGAGGTGGACTTCTCTTGGAAGTCGTTAGTAGTATTGAGATGTTTTGGTATGATGGTGCTTACAGTGGGAGGTTCAGAATCGACAGCAGTTTCTTTGTCCTTTTTTTCTTTGGGCCTCTACTGGAGAGAAGACCAAAGTTTCCAAAGAGTGCAGTGAAAGAAGCCATGGGAATAAAGGGTCAGTAAAACTTTTTCTTAGAGAGTTGAAGAAGGTGTAAAATTTTCTAAACAAGATGCGAGGAGGAAGAAAGGCTTATGAAAATTTAGAAAGTAAATAAGTGAAAATAATGAGTACAAGGGAAGTTGTAGACGACAAATATTGTGTTCATGATTACCTTGAAAACCAACGAAAATATTTTCTAAATCATGGTGCAACACATGTTCGAGGTATTAAATGCGAGAAGACGTACGTCCTTTCAAGTGTCAGTTCTTGTTCATGAACTATTCTGCCAAGAAAGCAATCTTCACCAACTTTCCCATAACACAAAATATGTCATCGGAAAGATGAGGGACTATCTGTAGGGGTAAAATTGATTTATAATAAATGGTCAAATGGTAGCATGACACATAGAACCGAAGATAGGTATAATTCAAGTCAAGAAACGACCAATACCGGATGCAACAAACTCAACTGCCATTGGGTAAATCCCAAAGGGAGCATGGTCAACGAGAGAAGATCAAGTATTTGCCATCGAATAGCCCTCAATCAGGGAAAATTTTCTGACATTAAATGAGCGACCGTTGCAGAGAATATTTGCATTCATGGCCTGCCATTACGTGCTCATCAATGACTCTTTTATTATCATTTAAGATGAGCTTGATCCTAGGATCTTGTTTCCCTAGGTAAAGTTATAAATAGTAGGCTCATCAACCATTGTAAGACACATAATACTTTGCAAATATATGTTGTATTTTAGTTTTACTCGCTATTAAACACCTTTACTTACTCTTTATTATTTCTTTCACTTTTGTTCTTGGAGTCATTGCGATCGGAGCCAGACTTGTCATCTCTTTCGATTTCAATTATTAATCTTAGTATTTATTTTATCTCTTTATCATTTTTTGGATCAAATCAATTCACTTTTCTATTAACCACATAAAAAATTAAATTGTATTGTTTTACGGGTAAACAAAAATCTTCAATGCAACTTCTACGAATAGAGAAATAGAATAAATTCATTGGTTATCAAAACATGGCCAGCACAACAAAATGAGCGGCATTTTCCACTATGAAGAAGGCACAGAGTTATTTAATCATAAAATAAAAGGAGATCTTTCAAATTAAATTTCTTTCCCGTTTGGATCCTACATTCCAGTTTTGTGTTTTTCTTCTTCCATATTCTTTAACTAAACACAACATGGCTTTGCATCATTTGTTATTGTTGTCACGTCATCGCGTATGGGCTTCACACATAGTATTTTGAAAATACAAGCCAACACTGAAGGGTTCAAGTGGAAAATGTTGGATATACTAGTAGGGGGAACCTCGTGCTATGCCCGGGCCCAACATAATATTATGGCAAAGAAAGTAAAATGATATAGAATAAACAACATAATTTGGTTAATGTTCAAACTAAATACAACACCTTTCACCTTTCACACAACTGGATCATTAAAGAGAAAGGATTCGAGGGCCCACAACAACCGCATTCAAGATTGTAACTCGCTAATGGTTCAACTAAACCACCCGACGATTGCCTAAGTCAACACAAGAGTAACAATGTCACTAACTAGAGCTATTTCTTTGCAAAAACTTATTTTTAACCATAAGCGCATAGTTAAGCGTTTTGGTACCAAGTGAAACATGCTCGGCCCATAATTATTCATTAACACTACTTGTTTCTACCTAAACATCAAAAACTGACTCAATCCTGTAAGAAGGTTATCACGCCATCCATCATTGGGAAGAGCCACCTAGTTCACACAAGACCCACCTTTGGAAAGAATCGTGGCATTAAGAAAACCAAATGCTTATTGTTCACTAAAACATAAGAAGAAGCTAACAACTTAAAAAGAAGCTAATATAGTAATTACGAAGATATACTATTAAGAAAGCAAAATGAAGAAGCTATGAAATAAACTACTAAAGGTAAAGCAAATGAATATATGCAAGAGGGATAATTATATACATAATGAGGGAGAGAATAAATATAAAAGAAAAGGATTATAAGTTATTACAGGCCGAACATGTAATCAAATGCCATAAACAGTCATTCAAATCATCCAAAATATCAAAATAGACCACTCCCCCAGAAAAAGAACAAGCCTTGTCCTTAATGCTTAGAAAAATCAAAACATAATAGGGTAGAGAGTAAAGAAAACTTCCCTACGTGGTCTCGAGGTGACTGGCAGCATCACCACCCTCGGTCTCCTCTAATTGTATATCATCATCTCCGGGCTGAGGGACCACAGGGTTGGTGAGCAGCTGAAATATCTACTCAGCAGTAGGGGCAGTGAGATCTAGCTCATCAGACTGGCCAGCTGATGCCTCTACTGATGGTGCTGCTGGATCAGCTGGTACTGATGGACCTGACTCCATCAGTAAGTCAAAGGGCAAGTCACCTGCTTCAGCTAACTTCTTCACCTCTTGTCTCAATCTTTCCACTGTCTTCTTCGAAGCCTGGGGCTTTCTCATCTTCTTTACTTTCTTGGCAACTCCTCAATGGCACCCCCTGAGCTACTAGAGTGTCTATAATAGTTTTCTGGTTGTCCAGAATCTTCTTCAATGTTTTCTCCACTAACGGAGGTACTTGTGACACTGCTAGAGTAGAGGATTGCACTGCAATAGTACTGGATATATCAGACAGCTTAGAAGTGGTTGTCTACATCTAGTTGTTGAGGCTTACCAAATTCTAGGATACTCGCAATGTAGTGAGAGGATAGGTGGATGAGGATGGCACTGTAACTGAACTGGCTGGCCTAGAGGATGAAGGTGGTGGCACTGTCTCGGTGAAAGATCCAGTTGCTGTGGAAGGCATGGGAGCTATAGATGGCTCAGCAGCAGCCTCTTAACCTACCACTACTAGCTCGTCAGACTGGCCAACTGTGGTAGTGTCCTTCCCCTTGAACTTTAGGTTGTCCGCACCCTGCAAGTGATACCAAGAAAAAGGCCTCTTAGCTTTTACCTTTGTGTCATATGGACTTGGCTCCACCTTTGCATCATTGACGTACTATGTGAGGGTGTTCGAAAAAGGGTAAGACTCTTCATTCTTGTAGACCGTCAATGTGATTTTGGTTGACATGATGGCACCCACATTGATCGGATACCCCACCATAATAGAAGCCACCAGAACTGCTCGGTGAAGTGGGAGGTTGTTATCATTCAAGCTCGGATCAATCCTGTTACAAACAAAGGTTTTCCACCCTTTAGCTTCAAAATTGAGCGTGGCCCGGAGGATAGGAACTCCTTCTGTGATCCATGGTGGTGGTGGTCCTGGGGCAGTCAAAATCTCAGCTAGCCAAGGGCAAGCTGCTTCATCCAAAGCTAACTTCTACAAGTACTGGACCGCTTCCACTTGTTCAAAACCCACATAATCGTTCAAAGCAAAGGCATCAAAATGAACTTTCAAACTCCTCACTTTCGTCACTTTTGTTCCCGCCTTGATGTGAGCTACGTTGGCATAGAACTCTCTGACCACGTGCTCATTTGCATCTAAGACCGGGTGAGTGAACCACTTCCACCCCTTGCGCTCCTGGAACTTCCTAAGGACATTTTGGGTTATGAACATCCAAATCCTTCATCAAGAATTGTCGCTCAAGTGTGAGAGATCTTTTTGGCCATAACTCCCAGAATCTATTAAATGTCGTCAAGCTATTGAATCTATCCTCCCACATTTCCCTCTTCTTTGTCCTTTCAAGACCACCCACTTGAGTGTCTCCCCCTATACCGTCATCCGGGACATCATCTTCTTCATCAATAGGTGTCGGAGGAGTAGCTGAAGAGGATGGCTCGGAACCCTGGATTTCTGCAACAGAATCAGTAGAAGAACTGTTTAGAGGCTCATTGCACAATTGATAGCATCTAGTGGGTTGTGGTGGTTGGGACTGGGGCTCAGGTTGGAATTCCATAGAATGATCCTCAGAGTCTTCTCTCGATGTTTCATCAGATCTAGATTCTGAGGGATCTTATGCCCTTCCTTTACCCGTGGTCTGCTTTTTAGTAATGGGCTTGAACTGCACTCCTAGAGGGTGAGTGCCTTTACCTCTGCCTCGGGAGGATTCACCTCTCCCCTTTGATGTATCTCCTCGACCACGTGATCTAACCATTGTATGGAATACAAGTTACATATGTCTGTTGAATTCAAAGCAAGAAAAATAGTTGAAGAACAATTGCAGACAAGCAATCATCGCTGAGACAGTGCGGACCGCACAATTCTGAGTGCGGCCGCAGACTGGCTAGTGAGAACATCACAATTTTGAAGTGCGGCCACACAACCTGTAGTGCGGACCGCATAAATGTGAATGAGGTCGCATGTCCTTAAGTGGGGGCCACATAATTTTGAGTGCGGCCGCATAAGTCCAAACCTACAATTACTGATTCCTTGAAGTTAACAGTGTGGTCGCACACATTTTTATGTTGCCGCATACTTTTTCTACGGACCACCAAATTTTGAGTGCGGTCCGCACACTTCAAACACTTCGAATACCCTATTTTCCAGTTATGCGAACTGCACAAAAATGTGTGCGTCCGCACAATTCGAATAGTGTCCGCACTGGACTTAGGGTTCATGCAAAATTTTCATATATTAAGCATGGTGTGCACAAATTGACAAGATTAGTGGTCTACCCAGTTCTTAATGAGCATGTATGAAACTACCCACATGATTTTGAAGCAAAAATTAAGCAAAGTTGATATTTTTAGGCCTAAAATTAACTAAACTAAACAAAGAAAACAAAAAACAAAAATTGAGAAAAATAAACAAAAATCTACATGAATTGAACATACCTGTCACGACCCAAAATCCTAACTGAGGTCGTGATGGCACCCAACAGCAGGGTCAGGCAAGCCGACTCTCAATTTACTAAAGGTTCCTTCTTATTAGTTTAAACCCTTTAAAATATACTCAGTTTTTAAAAGTTAAAACATGATTTGACTAGGAAAATTAGCCAGTTTTAATCAAAATAGTCATGATAAGAAATGAGACAATATGTATATATATACAAGCCCGCAAACCAAAATAACAACTACGTGTGTGCCAGGAACTAGTGTCACAAGTCTATGGGCATACTAACAGAATATAAAAAACATAATATACAATCCCACTGTCTGAAAGGAATAGACGGGAAATAAGCAAAAGAAAACTCCAAGGTGCCTCTGAGGATCGCCAGGAGAAGCAGCTCACCGTGAAGTCGGGTCCAACTGAGATCAGAATCGAGATCCGGTCTGATAACCAGATGCCCCAGCCTCAGAACCTGTACAATTAAGTACAGAAGTGCACCAGGAGTACATAAACAGATATGTACCCAGTGAGTATCCATCCTAACATCAAAGAGGTAGTGACGAGAGGTAGATGTGATACTTACTAGGGTCAACATTTCTAAATAACATGATTTAATAGGAACTAGGCACGCATAACAGTCGTAGAAATCACAAAGAGATAAATCATCAAGTATAGTTATATTTACCTTTGCATGTCAAATTTCACTAGAACATAATGTACTAAATTCCCTTTACATGAACCAGTTTGTGCAATTACAACAAATTCCCAGTGAATCATACAACACATAATAGGCCGGACACGTACGGTCGAAGCGCCGCGAAAAATAAATGTGCATTGCCGAGGGTCGAAGGGCTCGAACCATAGATGCATCTATTACCCCGCTCGCGAATCGAACATGCGACGCGGTTGACATAATAGTAGGGCTATTCCGCTCACGAATCATACGTGTGACGTGGTGCCGCATACATACATAAAATTATCAATTTTTAGGGAATTATCAGAGATTATTCTTTAAGGCAAGAACCTAAGCAATATATATCATGGACCACAACTTCCTAATATATTCATGCCAAATAAAGGACAACAAGCAATTCAAAATACATTTAGGAATACATGTAAGGCACATATAAGCATGCTCGTGAGTCCTAGAACTACCCAACATAACATAGTAGTAGCTACGCACGGACTCTCGTCACTTTGTGCGTGCGTAGCCCCCGCAATTAAGGACATGCAATTTTTTATAATCACCTATGGGGACAACTCCCCATTACAAGGTTAGAAAGGAGACTCACCTCATGTCGAACCTACTCCCCGGACCAAGAACGCGCCTGAAACTCCGAACTCTACATTCGAGGACTCGAAGCTAGCCAAATGTTATACAAGTTCATTAATTTATGCTCAAGATATGGAAATTCTCCTACTGATTTAGTAAATTTCCCATTCTTGAAGAAATTCCAAAATCCAACCTCGGGCCCACATGCTCGGATTCTAAAAATTCCCGAAGGAAACACTAACCCATAGCCTAAGGGTCATTAATATACAATTTCTACTTGATTTCATCGCTAATTCACTAAATTCTCAAATTATCGAAAGCCTAGGTTACTACCCCATTCTTGAATTTTCACTAATTTAGGTGGTTAATAAATCTAGTATTCCATACATGAGGCTAATATTAGAGTAGAATTTACTTACCTTCAATAGCCAGGTCGTTTGCCCCTCTAAAATGGTGGAAATCGCCCTAAGGAAGAAGAAGAAGAAAAAGATAAGGGAAATGAGTAAATTCCCGTGTATAAAAACATACTGTCTGAACATCGTTTCCGCACCTGCGGCTCGAGGACCGCACCTGCGGTCTCGCACCTGCGAGCAAAGGCTCACACCTGCGGAAATGGACTAGAGGGCCTGGGCCCGCACCTACGGAGCCTGCGGTCTCCACTACTGTGAAATTTTGTCCGCACCTGCGAGAATTGGCCTGACCACTGGGGGTCGCACCTGCGACTGGGCAACCGCACCTGCGGTCACACCAGAACAGGTGCACCAGCAGCTATTGCAGCTGGTTTTTGGCCTCGTGTGGTGTCCGGTAGACATCTGGGCCCACCCGAGCCCCCGGCTAAATATACCTACGAGTACCAAATCATAATATGGACTCGCCCGAGCCTTCAGAACACCCAAAAAAATGCTAAAATTCAAGATCACACCTCAAAACCCCTAGAACCAAACTTAGGAACTTTAAGTTTTCTAGACTTCGCTAACAACGCGCCAAAACGACCTATACTACTTGGAATGACACCAAATTTTGCAGGCAAGTCATAAATGACATAACAGAACTATTCCCGGTTCAGAATTCCATTCGGACCTCGATATCGCAAAAAACAAGTCCCAAACCATAATAGGAACTTAAGGAACTCTTAATTCAATATTGGGCATCGAAACGCTCCCAGGTCATCAGAAACCCATTCCGGACATACGCCCAGGTCCGAAATCATCATACGAAGCTACCGAAATCGTCAAAACTTGATTCCGAGGTCGTTTACTAAAAATGTTGACCGTAGTCAAACTTGGCCTTAAAGGCCAACCTTAAGGAACCAAATGTCCCTATAGTACTCTAAACACCTCCGAATCCCAGACCACCAGTCCCCGCAAGTCATAAATCATAATAAGCTGCTATGGGAAGTTTTATTTAGGGGAACGGGATCCGATAACGCAAAATGACTGGCCGGGTCGTTACATTCTCCACCTCTTAAACAAGTGTTCGTCCTCGAACGGGTCTAGAATCATACCTGGAGTGCTGAATAAGTGTGGGTATCTGCTCCGCATGTCCTCCTCGGACTCCCAAGTCGCCTCGTCGACTGGTTGGCCCTTCCACTTGACCTTTACAGCAAAAACTCTCTTGGACCTCAACTGGCGGTCCTGTCTATCAATAATAGCAATTGGCTCCTCTTCGTAGCCCAACCTCTCATCCAACTGAATAGTGCTGAAATCAACCACATGAGAGAAATCGGCGTGGTACTTCCGGAGCATGGATACATGAAAAACTGGATGAACTCCTGCTAAACTGGGAGGTAAGGCTAGCTCATAAGCAACCTCCCCAACTCGCCTCAACACCTCAAAGGGACCTATAAACCTCGGGCTCAGCTTGCCCTTCTTCCCAAACCTCATAATACCCTCATAGGCGAGACTTTCAACATGACCCTATCTCCCTCCAAAAATGATACATCACGCGCCTTCTGATCCGCGTAACTCTTCTATCTGGACTGTGTTGTGCGGAGCCTCTCCTGAATCAACTTCACTTTCTCTAAAGCATCCCTCACCAGGTCGGTGCCATATAACTTAGCCTCGCCAAGCTCAAACCACCCAATAGGAGAATGACATCGTCGACCATACAAAGCCTCAAATGATGCCATCTTAATGTTGGACTGATAACTATTATTGTAAGCAAACTCGGCCAAAGGCAAGAACTGGTCCCACTGACCTCAAAAGTCAATCACACATGTCGTGAGCATGTCCTCCAATATCTGAACTGTACGCTCCGACTGACCATCAGTCTGAGGATGAAATGTTTTGCTGAGGTGTATCTAGGTACCCATCTCACTATGTAATGATCTCCAGAAGTGCGATGTGAACTGAAGACGTCGATATGATATAATGGACACCGGCACACCATGCAACCAGACTATCTCCCGAATGTAGATTTGGGCCAACCTCTCAGAAGTATAAGTAGTAGCTACTGGAATGAAATGCACCGATTTGGTCAATCTATCCACAATGACCCAAACCGCGTCAACCTTCCGCAAAGTCCGAGGCAACCCAACCACGAAGTCCATAGTGATGTGCTCCCATTTCCACTCAGGAATGGGCATCTGTTGAAGTAGGCCTCCTGGCCTCTGGTGCTCATACTTCACCTAGTGGCAATTAAGACACCTAACAACATACTCCACAATGTCCTTCTTCATTCGCCTCCACCAAAAATGCTGCTTCAAATCACGATACATCTTCGTAGCACCAGGATGAACAGAATACCGAGAACTGTGTGCCTCTTCTAGAATCCTCTCCCTCGAGCCATCAACCTTAGGAACACATAAGTGGCCCTGAAGTCTCAGAACACCATCTTTGCCAATAATAATCTCCTTAGCCCTGCCCTAAACCACTGTCTCTCGTAGCTCAGCCAAACATTCTGTCGAACCTTAATCTCCCCCAATAACGAAGACTGAGCAACCACATGTGCAAGAACTCGACGAGGCTATGAAAGGTCTAACCTCACCAGGTGATTAGCCAAGGACTGAATGTCCAAGTCTAGAGGTATCTCCTCTACTGCGGTATAATCCAAGCTACCCATACTCTCCGCCTTCCTGCTCAAAGCATCTGCTACCACATTTGCCTTTCCCGGGTGATAAAGAATGGTGATATCATAATCCTTCAACAACTCAAGCCATCTGCGCTGCCTCAAATTAAGATCCTTCTGTTGAACAAGTGCTGCAAGCTACGGTGGTCTGTATAAACCTCACAGGACACTCCATACAAGTAGTGCCTCCAAATCTTAAGAGCATGAACAATTGTCGCCAACTCCAAATCGTGCACAGGGTAATTCTTCTCATGAACCTTCAGTTGTCGCGAAGCATAAGCAAATAACTCTCCCCTACTGCATCAATACACACCCCAAGCCAACGCGTGATGTGTCGCAATATATTGTATACATCCCAGAACCGGAAGGCAATACTAGAACTGGTGCTGAGGTCAATGTTGTCTTGAGCTTCTAAAATCTATCCTCACACTCATTAGAACATCGAAACGGGGCATTCTTCTGAGTCAATCTAGTCATGGAGCTGCAATAGAAGAGAACACCTCCACAAATCGGCGATAATAGCCTGCTAGGCCCAAGAAGCTCCTGATCTCTGTAGCTGAAGTAGGACGCGACCAACTCTGAACCGCCTCAATCTTCTGAGGATCAACCTTGATACCCTCTCCGGATACCACATGCCCCAAGAATGCCACGGAATCCAACCAGAACTCATACTTGGAGAACTTAGAATATAGCTTTTGTTCTTGCAAAGTTTGGAGCACAACTCTCAAATGCTGCTTGTGCCTCCCCAGACGACGTGAGTAAATCAACATTTCATCAATGAAGACAATGACAAAGGAATCAATATACGGCCTGAACACCCTATTCATCAAGTCCATGAATGTCGCTGGATCATTAGTCAAACAGAAGGACATCACCAGGAACTCATAATGGCCATATCTCGTACGAAAAGCAGTCTTCAGAACATCTAAAGCCCGAATCCTCAACTGATGATACCCCGATCTCAAATCAATCTTAGAAAACACCTGAGCACCCTGCAACTGGTCAAACAAATCATCGATGCGCAGCAAAGGATAGTTGTTCTTAATGGTAACTTTGTTCAACTGGCGGTAATCAATACACATCCGCATAGACCCATCCTTCTTCTTTACAAATAGAACTGGAGCACCCCACGGCGATACACTCGACCTGATGAACCCCTTAGCTAACAACTCCTCAAGTTTCCCCTTCAACTCCTACAACTCTTTAGGAGCCATACGGTACGGAGGAATAGATATAGGCTGGGTGTCTGAAGCTAAGTCAATGCAGAAGTCAATATCACGATCCGGAGGCATGCCCGAAAGATCCGAAGGAAATACATCAACAAACTCTCAAACCACTGGCACTGAATCAATCATCGGAGATTCGGCAGTGGTGTCCCGCACATAAGCAAAATAGGCACCCTTCTCGACCATATGTCGAGCCTTCAAGAATAAAATAACCCGGCTGGTTGTACTAACTAAGGAACCTCTCCACTCTAGCCTAGGTGACTTGGGCATGGCTAGAGTAATTGTCTTGTCATGGCAATCTAGCACGACATGATAAGGAGATAGCCAATCCAAGCCCAAAATAACCTCAAAATCAATCATGTCGAGCAATAAGAGATCTGCTCGAGTCTCGAATCCATAAAATAAAATCACACAGGACCAACAAATCCAGTATACAACCACAGAATCACCCACGGGAGTGGACACATAAATAAGAGAACCCAGGGACTCACGAGGGACATCCATGAAATGAGCAAATAAGACTGAAGCATAGGAATAAGTGGATCATGGATCAAATAACACGGATGCCTCTCTACCACATACTTTAATAGTACATGTGATCACAGCATCTGAGGCTGCTGCATCTGATCTGGACGGGATAGCATAAAATCTAGCTGGAGCATCGGAAGACGGAGCCCCGCCAGAATGAACAGGAGTTGGCTGACCTCCGCTGGCATGAATAGGGGCTGAAAAAGCTCCCCCTGCCTGGCCTCTACCTCTGGGACGACCTCTACCAGTCTGCCCTCCACCTCTGGGTAGACGAACCGCCGGTGCTGGAAATGTAGGCTGATAGCTCTGCTGAACGGCCTTGCCCCGAAGCCTGGGGCAAGTCCTCCTCATATGAACCCGGTCCCCATACTCATAACATCTGGCTGGTGGCATGGCATGTTGCCCTGAAGAAAAACCCTGGACAGCTAGGGGACCGTGAGAACTCTCTGGCATGACACTAAAGTAAGGAATAAAAGACCCCTGATGACCAGAATACCCACTTGAGGAACCCTGAATGGCTGGTAGGCTATAGGAACTCTCTGGCATGGCGCTGAAATAGGGCCTCACTGGAGCACCACGGGGAGGTGGTGGAGAAGCTGAATATGGAGGCATGCTAGACTGGCCTCTACCGAACTGACCTCTACCCCTGGCTGGGTCACCTCTGAAATCTCCTGAAATCCTAGCCCTCTTATCATGTTGACCCTGCTCTCTGCCTCTCGAACGATATACATCAATCCGGCGAGCTATCTCGACCACAAGCTGATAGGGAATCCCCATATCCACCTCTCGAGCCCTGTTGGCCCTCATACCTGAGTGCAGCCCTGCTATAAATATCCGCACTCTCTCAGCATCAGCAGGCAATATCATAAGGGAATGATGGGACAACTCAGAAAACCTGGCCTCGTAATCTGTCACGGATATCTTCCCCTGCTCCAGCTGCTCAAACTGATACCGCAGCTCTTCCCTCTCGGAGGGTGGAATATACTTGTCCAGGAACAGTTGAGTGAACTGTTCCCAAGTGATGGTAGGGGATCCTGCTGGCCTACCCAGGATGTAGGACTACCACCATCTGCGGGCCCTGCCCTCAAGCTGGAAAGTAGTGAAATCCACTCCATGGGACTCCAGTATACTCATGTTGTGCAGTCTGTCCCTGCCCCTATCAATAATATCTTGGGCATCCTCGCCCTTCTCCACCCCCGAAGATGGGAGGGTGCAATCGGGTCCATCTATCCAGTAACTTCTGCGGATCGCCGTCAGCAGCTGGTCTGAGCTCAGGTGATGTTGTTACTGGCTGGGCTCCACCCACGGGAAGTGTACCCGGGGTATGATGAAGTGATGTTGTCTGGCCTGCAGCCTGGGCAGTAGGGGTCTGGGCTCCCCCTCCTGCCTGAGATGTGGCAGGATCCACTGGAAATAAACCAGCCTGGGACATAGTGTCCATGAATCGCATCATACGGACCATGATCTCCTGGAATCCTGGCGCCGTCATAAAGTCTACTAGAGTAGGACCTACTGGGGGCACCTCACCCTGCTGCTCTATAGTGGGGTCCTCTGGTGGTACGACTGGAATAGCTCGGGGACACCCTCGTCCCCTGCCTCGGGCTGGTGCCCTCCCCCGTCCTATGCCACGGCCACAAACAATGGGGGTAGCGGCCCCTCCCGGATCTGGAACATCGGATGTACACGTCCTCACCATCTGTGAGTGAATAGAAGAACAAAATTTAGTAAACCATTGGCGGCACGATAGAATAAAAATAAGGAGAGGTTTTCCTAACACCCTATAGCCTCCCGAAGATAAGTACAGACGTCTCCATGTCGATTCGCAAGACTCTACTAAGTTTGCCCGTGACTTTTGAGACCTACGTGAACCTAGTGCTCTGATACCATGTTGTCACGACCCAAAATCCTAATTGAGGTCGTGATGGCGCCCAACAGCGGGGTCAGGCAAGCCGACTCTCAATTTACTAAAGGTTCCATCTTATTGGTTTAAACACTTTAAAATATACTCAGTTTTTAAAAGTTAAAACATGATTTGACAAGGAAAATTATCCAGTTTTAATCAAAATAGTCATGATAAGGAATGAGCCAATATGTATATATATACAGGCCCGCAAACCAAAATAACAACTACGTCAATGCCAGGAACTAGTGTTACAAGTCTACGGGCATACTAACAGAATATACAAAACATAATATACAATCTCATTGTCTAAAAGGAATAGACGGGAAATAAGCAAAAGAAAACTCCAAGGTGCCACCGAGGATCGTCAGGAGAAGCAGCTCACCGTGAAGTCGGGTCCAACTGAGATCAGAATCGAGATCCGGTCTGATAATCAGATGCACCAGCCTCAGAACCTGTACAATTAAGTACAGAACTGCAGCATGAGTACATAAACAGATATGTACCCAGTGAGTATCCCACCTAACCTCGAAGAGGTAGTGACGAGAGGTAGACGTGATACTTACTAGGGTCAACATTTCTAAATAACATGATTTAATAGGTACTAGGCAGGCATAACAGTCATAGAAATCACAAAGAGATAAATCATCAAGTATAGTTGTATTTACCTTTGCATGTCAAATTTCACTAGCACATAATGTACTAAATTCCCTTATTAACATGAACCAGTTTGTGCAATTACAACAAATTCCCAGTGAATCATACAACATATAATAGGACGGACACATACGACTGAAGCGTCGCGAAAAATAAATGTGCATTGCCGAGGGTCGAAGGGCTCGAACCATAGATGCATATATTACCCCGCTCGCGAATCGAACATGCGACGCGATTGACATAATAGTAGTGTTATTCCGCTCACGAATCATACGTGTGATACGGTGACGCAAACATACATAAAATTATCAATTTTTAGGGAATTATCAGAGATTATTCTTTAAGGCAAGAACCTAAGCAATATATATAATAGACCACAACTTCCTAATATATTCATGCCAAATAAAGGATAACAAGCGATTCAAAATACGAGGAATACATGTAAGGCACATATAAGCATGCTCGTGAGTCCTAGAACTACCCAACATAACATAGTAGTAGCTACGCAGGGACTCTCGCCACTTTGTGCGTGCGTAGCTTCTGCAATTAAGGACATGAATTTGTTTATAATCACCTATGGGGCAATTCCCCCTTACAAGGTTAGAAAGGAGACTCACCTCGTGTCGAACCTACTCCCCGTACCAAGAACGCGCCCGAAACTCCGAACTCTACACCCGAGGACTCGATGCTAGCCAAATGTTATACAAATTCATTAATTTATGCTCAAGATATGGAAATTCTCCTACTCATTTAGTAAATTTCCCATTCTTGAATAAATTCTAAAATTCAACCCCGGGCCCACATGCTCGGATTCTAAAAATTCTCGAATGAAACACTCACCCATAGCCTAAGGGTCATTAATATACAATTTCTACTTGATTTCATCGCTAATTCATGGGTAAATTCTCAAATTATCGGAAGCCTAGGTTACTACCCCATTCTTGAATTTCCACTAATTTAGGTAGTTAATTAAGCTAGTATTACATGTATGAGGCTAATATTAGAGTAGAATTTACTTACATTCAATAGCCAGGTCGTTTGCCCCTCTAAAATGGTGGAAATCGCCCCAAGGAAGAAGAAGAAGATAAGGGAAATGAGTAAATTCCCGTGTATAAAAACATACTGTCTGAACAACTTTTCCGCACCTGCGGCTCGAGGACTGCATCTGCGAAAATGGACTAGAGAGCCTGGGCCCGCACCTACGGAGTGGAGACCGTACCTACGGCTCTACTCCTACGAGAATTGGTCTGGCCACTAGGGGTCGCACTTGCGACTGGACAACCGCACCTGCGGTCACACCAGAACAGGTGCACCAGCAGCTATTGCAGCTGGTTTTTGACCTCGTGTGGTGTCCGGAAGGCATCTGGGCCCACCCGAGCCCCCGTCCAAATATACCAATGAGTCCCAAATCATAATACGGACTCGCTCGAGCCTTTGGA
The DNA here is from genome assembly GCA_005239505.1 of Nicotiana paniculata. Lineage (NCBI taxonomy): Eukaryota > Viridiplantae > Streptophyta > Magnoliopsida > Solanales > Solanaceae > Nicotiana > Nicotiana paniculata. The sequence continues at coordinate 28,120 of ML359415.1, forward strand.
ACACCCAAAACAATGCTAAAACTCAAAATCACACCTCGAAACCCCTAGAACCAAACTTAGGAACTTTAAGTTTTCTAGATTTCGCTAACAACGCGCCGAAATGACCTATACTACTCGGAATGACACCAAATTTTGTAGGCAAATCATAAATGATATAACGGAACTGTTCCCAGTATCAAAATTCCATTCGGACCTCAATATCGCAAAAACACGTCCCAAACCATAATAGGAACTTAAGGAACTCTTAATTCAATATTGGGTGCCGAAACGCTCCCGAGTTATCAAAAACCCATTCTGAACATACGCCCAGGTCCAAAATCATCATACGAAGCTACTGAAATCGTCGAAACTCGATTTCGAGTTCGTTTACTAAAAATATTGACCGAAGTCAAACTTGACCTTAAAGGCCAACCTTAAGGAACGACATGTCCCTATAGCACTATAAACACCTCCGAATCCCGGACCATCAGTCCCCGTAAGTCATAAATCATAATAAGTCACTATGGGAAGTTTTATTTAGGGGAACGGGATCCGATAACGCAAAATGACCGGTCGGGTCGTTACAATACCATTAGTGACTGATGTAGGTAGGAATCTAGCTTGATGAGTTTATTGTGATTTTTGAACAATTTTAGGGTTGCACAGTGTTTTCTAGGTCTTGGCAGTTCAGAGAGCATAAAGTGTGAATAGTGGTGAAAAGCCCTATTTATACCCTAGCAAAGTCGGTTCAGATCTCACTTGAGTGCGGCCACATAATTTTGAGTGCGGTCCGCACTCCTTACATAGGTTGAGATTAGCTCTGCAGACCGCAAAAAAATTAGGTGGTTGCATAACCTTGTGCGGTCCGCATAGTTTTATGTGCGACCATATATTGGCCTTTTTTCTGCAAAACCAACTTTAGAGAGTTGGTGATATTTGGATCCCCAGTTATGCGGCCGCTAAGGAATTATGCGGTCGTAGACCCTTCTGTGCGGTCTGCACAATTTTGGTGCGGTCCGCATACATTCCACACTTGGCCAATTTTTCCAGGTTGTCCCTACAATACATACTCATTCTTGCAATTCACTTTAAAACCAGTTAGCTCAATACAAAACCTATCTAAAAATAAGAATGAAAAGAAACATGGGTTACCTCCCAAGAAGCGCCTGATTTAACGTCACGGCACGACGCAGGTTACTATCAATCACTTGAAATGAAGCAACGCCACAACATGGACATCGTCAACCTTTCCAAGATAATGTTTCACCCGGTGACCACTGACTCTAAACACTTCAGTAGTTTTGTTCTTCAAGTCTAATGCACCAAAGGGTGTCACATGCACAACTTCAAATGGGCCACTCCACTTGGATTTCAACTTTCCCAGAAACATCTGCAATCGAGAATTAAATAATAACAAAAGATCGCCTTCTTTGATCTCTTTATTCCGGATATACTTGTCATAGAGGTACATCATCTTGTCCTTATACAAGTAAGAATTTGAATATGCATGGAACCGGAACTCATCAAGCTCATTCAATTGTCCCACCCTTAAGTTGGCGGTGACATCCCACTTAAGATTACGCTTCTTCAATGCCCACATAGCCTTATGCTCAAGTTCCACCGGGAGGTGACAAGCTTCCCGGACACTAAGTGATACGGAGACATATAAATTGGTGTTTTATAAGTTGTCCTATAAGCCCAAAGACCATCATCAAGTTTCTTCGATCAATTTGTCTGGTTGGCATTCACGGTCTTTGATAAAATACTCTTGATCTCCCGGTTGGAGACTTCAACCTGTCCACTTGCTTGAGGATGATAGGGGGCCGACACTTTGTGACTGACATCATACTTTGAGAGTAAAGTATCAAAATCTTTGCTACAAAAGTGCGATCCTCCATCACTGATAATGGCCCTTGGTGTACCAAACCTTGTGAAGATGTTCTTTTTCAAAAATGCTACCACACTCTAAGCTTCATTGTTGGGCAAAGCCACGGCTTCAACCCACTTTGACACGTAATCCACAACTACCAATATATAAGTGTTCCCACAAGAGCTCACGAACGGACCCGTGAAATCAATTCCCCACACATCAAAAATGTCAATCTCCAAGATGGTGGTGAGGGGCATATCATTTTTCTTGGAAATCCCATCGGCCCTTTGACAGTTATCACAACGCTTGACGATATCGCTAGCATCCTTGTAAAGAGTAGGCCAATAGAATCTACAACTTAATACCTTTATAGTCGTCCTTGATCCACCATGGTGACCACCATATGGAAAAGAGTGGAAAGCCTCAAGAAATCCCATTTGTTCTTCCTCTGGTACACATTGTCGGATCACACCATCGGTACAAATCCGAAAGAGATTGGTCTCATCCCAATAATAGTCAAGGCAATCCTGTTTGATCTTCTTCCTTTGGTTTGAAGAGAACTCATTCGGTACAATGCCACTCACAAGATAATTGGCTAAGTCGGTGAACCATGGCATCCCGGTCATAAAAATGGATAGGAGTTGCTCGTCGGGAAATGAATCATTTATCTCAAGGCCATCATGTGGCCTCCCCTCCTCCTCCAACCTAGACAAATGGTCCGCCATTTGGTTTTCATTCTCCTTGCGGTCTTGAATCTCTAGATCGAACTCTTGTAAAAGAAGTACCCACCGCATTAATCTTTCTTTAGAATCTTTCTTGCTCATCAAATATCGAAGCAACGCATGGTCGGTATGAACAATCACCTTTGTACCCATCAAGTACGGGCGAAACTTTTCCATAGAAAAGACAATAACAATGAGATCTTTTTCGGTCACTGTGTAGTTGACTTGGTCCTCATTCACGATTTTACTAGCATAGTAGACCGGATGGAAGATCTTGTTTATACGTTGCCTCAATACCGCTCCAACCGCCACATAACTTGCATCACACATGAGCTCAAAGGGTAAGCTCCAATTAGGTGCAGTGATAATAGGAGTAGTAGTCAACTTATACTTGAGCAATTCGAATGCCTTCATAAAATCTTCGTTGAAATGGAACTTGGCATCCTTCTCCAAAATTTTGCCCAAGGGGTTTACCACCTTAGAAAAAGTCCTTGATGAATCAGCGATAGAACCTCGCATGACCTAAAAATCTCCTCACTCCCTTTACAGATGTAGGGGGGAGGGGAGTTTGGATATCACTTCAATTTTGTCTTTATCAACCTCAATACCATGCATTTAAATCTTGTGACCGAGGACAATGCCTTCCTCGACCATAAAGTGACATTTATCCCAATTCAAAATCAAGTTAGTTTCCTCACATATTGACAACACCTAGTCCAAGTTGTCCAAGCATTCTTCAAAATAATTCCCCACCACGAAAAACGCATCCATGAAAACCTTAAGAAAGTCCTCCACCATACCGGTGAAGATATCCATCATACACCGTTGAAAAGCCGATGGTGCATTTCATAACCCAAATGGCATCCGCGAGAATGCGAAAGTACCATAGGGACAAGTGCAAGTGGTCTTATCTTGGTCCTCATGAGCAATAATAATCTGATTGTAGCCGGATTATCCATCAAGGAAGCAATAAAAAGCACGTCCGACCTACCTATCCAACATTTGATCAAGAAATGGAAGCGGAAAATGATATTTCCGAGTGACATTGTTGAGATTCCTATAGTCCATGCACACTCTCCACCCAATGACAGTTCTTGGTGGGATCAATTTATTTTTTTCATTTGTTATCACAGTCATGCCCCCTTTCTTTGGGACACATTGCACCGGAGAGGTCCACGAGCTATCGGAAATGGGGTAAACAACCACGACATCCAACCATTTGATGATCTTCACCACCTCTTGCATTGTTTCATTTAATCTTCTGTGATGTTCCATGGAGGGTTTGGCATCCTCCTCCAAAATTATCTTGTGCATGAAAAAGGCGGGGCTTATACGCCTAATATCCGCCAATGTCTAACCTGTAGCTTTCTTCCTCTCTGTGAGCACCACCAAAATAGAATCTACATACACGTTAGTCACGAAAAAGGAAAGAATAAAATGTAACATGGAACAAGGGCCAATAAACTCATACCTGAGATGTGAAAGCAAAGGCTTTAACTCCAAGGTGGGAGGCTCCTCGATTGAGGGTTTTGTTGGAGGAGTCTTCCGGTTCTCAAGATCTAAGGAGAATTTTTGGGGCTCATAAGTATATGACCACATCCCTTGCAAAGCATTGACACAATCCACAAAGCCTTCCTTCTCATCATCATCATGATTAAGCAACACAGCTTCCAATGTATCCTTAGCATTCATCACAGCACTAGTATCATCAACAATTACTTCAGTCACTAAATCCACGAACGAACAAACTTCGTTGCTTTGGATGCCTCATCGATTTGCACACATGGAAAACCACTTTTTCATAACCCACCCGGAAGGTAAGCTCACCGGCTTCCATATCAACTAGAGCCTTCCCCGTAGCAAGGAAAGGTCTACCCAAAATAATAGGCACCTCGTAGTCAACCTCACAATCTAGGATCACAAAATCCGCTGGAAGGATGAACTTATCAACACGAACTAACACATCATAATTAATTCCCAATGGCCTCTTCATAATCTGATCCGCCATTTTCAACCTCATAGATGTGGGTCTTGGTTGCCCAATTACCAAATTTTTGAACACAGAGTAGGGCATCAAGTTGATACTTGCCCCTAAATCACGTAAAGCTTTGGCAAAATTGGCGCTCCCAATAGTGCAAGGGATTGTGAAGGCGTCGTGATCTTCTAATTTTGGAGCCATTGAGTGCACAATAGCACTCACTTGATGTGTCATCTTGATTGTTTCAAAATTCATTGATCTTTTATTTGTTACCAAATCCTTCATGAACTTTGCATATCCCGGCATTTGTTTCAACGCTTCAACCAACGGCACATTGATGGACAAACTCTTCATCATATCAATAAATTTCTTGAATTGGTTCACACTATTTTGCTTTGCGATCCTTTGAGGATATGGAGGAGGTGGTATCGGCATTGGTGCTTTGTCCTTTTGCACTACCGGATCTGGTATGTCAATCATGTGTTCCCTAGAGGGATTCACTTCCTCTTGGGTTTCCTCCACACTTTCATCAATGTCAATCCTCACTTCTTAGATAGCTTGAACCATATTACTTGGAGTTTCATCTTCTTGAACCAACACATCATCATCCATAATTATTCTTTGATTTGAGGTGGTTGCATCTCCACCTCTTCAGCTTCTCATGGTTACGGCCATGGCATGTCCCATATAGTTCCCACCCTTCGGGTTAACCACCATATCACTAGGTAATTCCCCCTTAGGATGTGTGCTTAAATCTTGAGAGATTTGGCCAAGTTGAACCTCCAAATTGTGGATAGAAGTGTTGTGGGAGGCTAATTAAGCATCGGAGTCGGTATTTTTCTCCATCATTTTCTTGAACATATTTTCAATCTGTCCCATTTCATCATTGGAAGAACTAGAACCTCGTGACAGATATGGAGGCGGTTTGCTTGGTTGTTGATACATGGGGGGCCTTTGAAAGCCCGACCCCCGATTTCCTTAGTTATTATTGTTCCAACCCCCTTGGTTATTCCACCCCAATTGCTTTGATTGTTTCCACCCCAATTTCCTTGGTTACCTTGATTACTCTAATTGCCTTGATTATTGTTATTTCCCAAATTACCTTGATTGTTTTTACCACCACTCCAATTGCCTTGGTGACTTTGATTATTCCAATTTCCTTGTGATCTCCATTGTTATTGATTTTGTCCTTGAGCATTATTTTTTTGACCTTGATAATAGTTGACATATTGCACTTCTTATTCTTGTTCATTATACAAATCACTTTGGTCATACCCACTATCATCTTGCTCAAATTGTTCCGGACGGTTTTGTACTTGTGGACCTTCTTGTCGTCTCTTGTTCATCATCATATTCACACCTTTCATAGCATTCACTTATTTCGGCCCTTGAACTTGTTGAAGCTGAGCTTTGGCCAATTGGTTCATTATGGTTGTCAACTCGGAAATAGCTTTCCCATGATCATGTAGCTCCTTGTTTAGGTAAATGACATTTGGGTCACAATGAGGAAAATTGGCCCTACTTTGCCACATCGATGAAGTATCCGCCATTTCATCCAAAATTTCACAAGCTTCGGCATAAAGCATGTTCATGAAGTTCCCGTCGGCGAGTTGATTTATCATACATTGATTTGTTGTGTTGATCCCCCTGTAGAAGGTTTGTTGGATCATTACCTTGGTCATATCATTATTCGGGCACTCTTTAACCATGGTACGATATCTTTCCCAATATCGTGCAATGGCTCATTGGGCTCTTGCTTGAATGCTAGAATCTCATCCCGTAGTGTAGCCATGTGCCCCGGATAGAAGAATTTGGCAATAAACTTTCCGGCCAACTCATCCCAAGTATGGATGGAATAATTGGGCAATCTCTCTAACTAGTCCAATGCCTTTCCCCGTAGAGAAAAGCAAAATAGCCACAAACGCAGTGCATCCTCAGAAATATTTGTTTGCTTGCTCCCCCGACAAGTATCGACGAGCCCCTTGAGATTTTTCTTGCTCCCCCGACAAGTATTGACGAACCCCTTGAGATGCTTGTAAGCATTTTGGCTTGGAGCCCCGGTGAAGAAACCCCGTTGCTCAAGTAGTGTAAGCATCACGTTGGTGATTTGGAAGTTGCACGCCCTAATATGGGGCGGGACTATAGCATTTGGTGGAGCTGGGGGAGGAACGGGGACATTATCATGAGGCGGTCGGCCTCGCCTGTTTACTTGAGGTTCAGGGAGAACCTCACCTCCTTGATCATCGTCCACTTCCTCCCCCAATGGCAAATTACCTATGGTCTCATTGTTGAGATCCATTCTCGTACCTATAAGAAATTAAAGAATAAAAGTAGTGACTCGGAAGGAAAGAAAGACAAAGCACACAAAAACCTAGATATATAGCTAAATCCGTTTAACTCCCCGACAACGGCGCCAAAAATTGGTCTCGCCCAAACTCACACCACAAATATAGGCAGTGAGTGTTTATACCCAATAGTCCCTCATATTTTTAAAATATATATACATACTTTCAAAATATTTTATATGCATCATCATTTAGCTTATAAACCTATACGAGCATTTTTTTCCATAATTTTTTATAATTTCTAAAGGCTTTAAATCAATTTATATTCTGTATTTTTATTATATAAATATTCAATAATTTTCCTTTAAATTATTTTTATGACGATTTAATCATCTAAACTTATCATTTACACCAACATGATGTTTTAAATATTTTTCATTGCATTTTTTATAATTACATTTGCATTTTAGGGCTAATTGCATATTTTTTTGCAATAATATCCCACATTCATGTATAATTACATTATTTAGGCAAAAAAATAACTTTTTATATTCTTAAAATGTTAAGTAATTATTTTGAATCATTTTAGTGCACAAATAATATTTTATTATATTTTAATTAATTTTATAAATTAGTTTGTTAAATATCGAGTATTTAAAACTAGCTCATTCCTAAACATATTTTTCGGACCAAATATTGGCCCAAAACCTAATACACTAGCCTAAATAACCCCCAGCCCAAACTAAATTAACCCAAACCCTAACCCGGTCGCGACCCGTTTTAATAATCCGACCCAACTCCCCTTCTAATCGTGGTTGTTGATCTCTGAGATCAACGGTCCACATCAAACCCCTCTCCCCCCCCCCCTTTAATTACCCTCAAAAACCCAACCCTAATCCTCATTCTCCCCTGTTCGCCGCCCTAATATCCCTCACCTCCCTTCTCCCACCTAAGAACCCTAGTCGCCGCCCCTAAATCCTCTCCTAATTCCCACCTATTATGGGATTACATGGCTACTACTTACCATATACGGCCTCCTCTTAGTAGTGTCCATCCTTCTATACTGCTGGCCTAAACATGGCAAGCATATCTCATCAAGATCGAACTAAAATCAGTTCAAATCCTTGATCTTTCTGTCATTCTGTCTATATTCATCCCTCATTCTATTGCGAGTATGAATCTTTGTGTATTTTTTGTTGATTTTTACTTATCCTAAAACTAGGGTTTTCAGATCTCTTCAGATTGAACCAAAATTGGTTCGATTCTCTGATTTCTAGTATTTTTTGTGTCTATATTCGTCATATGCTACTGTTTATGTGTATATTCCTTTGATATTGGATTTTTACTAAAAGCTAGGGTTTACTGGCTTCTTTTCCTATTCTGATTTTAATTTAATTTATGTGTTCTTTTTTCCTTTTATGTTCTCATTGATTGTATTTCCTTATTTATGTGCTTATTTTACTAATATAAAAACCCATTCCCCTTCCCCTTTGAGACAGACGGAAAATCACTATTTTCCCACTAAAACTGAGGCTTTACTTTATTTTTTGCTTACTACTATGTTCTGTTTGGATCTTGGCCGACTGAAAGCCAAGGCCACCGGATTTCTACTTTTCTGATCACCTCTTGGGTGTGAGCACTGCCCTGGGTTCTTGAAATCTTTGGAAACTTGACACATTCGAGACTCAGGGTCTTTACTGTTGTTCTTTCTTGTGTATTGAATAATCACTGGTTAGTTTCTGAACCCTCGCGATATTTACTCTACTATGTTAAGCATATTCCCTGAAATTACATGACCTAATGTGTTCCCTTGACTCTTTTCCTGTTTAAATTCTTCCTATAGTTTCTAGCCTAAGAATGTCTTTACACTTAACTTAGTTAATTTGGACAGAATGAAGCATACTTAGTTTAGTGTTGTTGATAATTCGAATATTTTGCCTTGATTATATGGTTAAATCCATGTCTGCTGCCTAATTCTGAACTTCTAGTGATTAATTGATGTTATTACCATGCCCTAAATTGTTTAAGGCCTTTACTCTAAGTGTAGTATGCTCCTATGACTTTATGTGTTCTTGCCATGTCCAATTTGTACCTCTAACAAATTATGATCCTAATCTTTTTTGATTGATGCCCTCTATGATACCTGATCCTGTTTGTATCATACTGCTTAATCCTAAGTTTGGTATAACCTGATCCATTAAGTTCTAAGTTGGTTGCATTACTTGGTTTTACTAATCTAAGGCCCTTGCCTGTTAACTTGGAATCACAGGCTCCTTGTTCCTTATCACATGTCACCCCACTAGTTGTTTCCTGTTCTGAGTTTAATTCTTGGGTTGGCTGAAAGCCAAATCCCCCCCCCCCCCCCCCNACTGCTCCATTCTACCCCTTTTCACCTACTGAATAAATCAACTGGTTTGTGTGAATGGTTGTTGATCAACTCTGGCTACTGGGTTTGGCCATTTTGTGTAAAATGAAGATTATTTTTCTGGGTTTGATTGGCTATTACTTTTGGTTTGTGGTGAAGCCTGTTGGATAAGATATTGAAGGCCTGGCTAGGCTGGGTATGCTTTGGGCCTGCCTTAGGCCCACTATAGTTATTTTGTAACTCTGTAATTTATTTCACTCATTGGGTCTGTAATAATGTTTTAATAACAATTGGGGTATTAGTAAAATTGGGAAAATGGGTTTATTCTAACATTTGCATGGACGGGTAGAAGTCCTATTTATAGGTATTTAATTTGCTTGAACATGTTCTGCTACTATGTGCGTTAGATAACCATCCTATAGGACTTGAGTGTTTAATTCATTTAACATATCCTGGTTCTACATGTTTTATAAATTTCATTTCTATAGGAAATAAAGTGACCAATGTTTCAATTTGCATTACGGCATATTCATTAGATACTACGACCATAGGGTTATGTTAGCTTATGTTCTGCAAATCTGCATTTTAGAAATCATGCCTATAGGTATTTAATTGGTTAATGTGTTGTTGTGATAATTTCTCACTTAGGAGACATGCCTATAGGAGCTAAAACCAGTTTCAATCGCTAATTGTAGAAATCTTGCCTATAGTGTAATCCCACTCGCTTTTAAGTGTTAATATTGAACTTTCAACATTGTTTCTATTAGAAAGCATGCCTATAGGATCAAAATGAGTAGTTCTGAATAACATCCATGGTTATCACTGCTAACTACTGCGTAAATCAACTAGATATCATGTATATAGGTTTAATCGCTTATAATCTGTAATCAACAGGCAATTGTGAAGTAGCTTAGAAGTTGTATCTAAAATGGAACCTTGCATATGAAACTGCCTGCACGTTTGAATTCCAAGGTCACATAGAAATCATGTCTATAGGTCTTAATGACTTTAACTCGCCTCAATTCTGAAACTGTCAAACGCCTAATTTGTTTGTGTGCATTTGTTGTCTAAGTGTGGAGGATAACTTGAGCCCTTAATTGCCTTACATGAGGTCCAACTTGTTTTGCATGTCGCCTAGTTTTATCATTTTGAGCAACCTAAGTTAAGTCTAGAATCACCCAAAATAGAGGTCCAAACGTCTCCTAGACCATAGGCGTTGGGACGGATAGTGCACGGATAAGGTACAACTTAGAATCAACTAGTGTGCCTTAGGTAATAACTTAAAGATAGTAATCGGATAGCAGGAGATGATAGTCTGTGCCCGTTGAATAATACGACTAACACCTCATCTCGAGTGAGTTATAAAGTATTATTTATGTAGCACAGGGTAATCCTTTAGGCTAAAAAACTTAGGACCCCTTTCCCCACCCCACCCCCCTCTTATTTTAAAGTCAATTGTTTGTGTTTATTTCTAGATTTTTCATAATAATTGCCCAGACTTCTTATTTTTGACTAATTCATATAATTTGAGTTTGGTTGGGACCCACAGTTGTGGACCTCGAGGAGTGCCTAACACCTTATCCTCGAGGTAATTTGAGCCCTTACCCGATCTTTGGTGACGCAAACTGGTTAAACCAGAGTTACTTGCAAATAGGTGCCCTAACGCACCTCAAGACCGTTAGGTGGCGACTCTCTCTTTTAACATATTCCTTAAAAGAGTTTTCACAATGTCGAAACCCGATTTCACGAGAAAAAGGGGCGCGATAGTGAGGCGGTCGAAGCAATAATAAAAACCCAACGCAAGTCGGGATCGAATCCACAGGGAGTTAGAATTGGGATTAGGTATATATTTAGTGTAATTGTATGATATTCCCTAGATTACTCTTCCACATTATTGTTTATTGTTTCTATTTCTACTTTTAGCTATTGATTGGAATTATAAAACTAGGAGACAATATTTTTGGTTTTGATTGTTTTTCAAATGATAAAAGGATCTAGGGTTGCGACTTCCGCCTAGTTGGTTACCTAACAGATTTAATGTTTTAGGGCATGTTTGGTTGATCAGGATACAATATATCAATCATACTCAATTACTCACTCTATAACTCTCGTTAGTTTGAGTGGATTTTCCCAATTTGATTTTCTCAAGTCCAAATGGGTATTTCACAAAGCAAGTGATAAATACTCTAGTCAGGTCTAACTATCTCTAGGTTCGACCCTTTAATTGGGGCTATCAATTTCTTGAGTTCACCCAAATTTCTAGTTAGCCAAGTTTTCCTAGACCTAATCTCTCTTTCTCAAGTCGAGGCTAGGTCAAATAGGCATGAATCAGTATTTGCAACCATTAATTCTAGAATTTAAGCAAGAACAAGGCTAAATAATAAATACCCAATCTTAAATAAGCCTTAAATCAATAACCAATTAAGTACTCATACATGGGTTGGGTCACAACCCTAACTAAGGGTTAAGATACCCATACAAAATGAATAATAAAAGAAGAAATTAAGATAGAATGCATAATAAATAATTATGGAAAGAAAATCTAATGTTTAGAAGCTAATCTAGTACAATATTACTCAAAACAGTAAAGAAAATGTCTCAGGAGCTCTACACTGGTACCACTTAACCTAAAAATGACAAAAAGTTATATTTATACTAAGCTAAAAATATATGACAAAAATGCCTCTGGGGGAGGTTGTGCGGGCGCATAATTCTGAGTGCGGTATGCACTCAGAGCTTGACTGGTCAACTGGGCCTTCTGCGGTCGCATAAAAGTGGGATGCGACTGAACTTCATCTATTTTGCGTACCGCACATTTCTGAGTGCGGCCGCACACTTGAGATTGGGCTGGGACTGGACCTTCTTCTGCGGCCGCACAATAATAGTGTGGTCCACACATCTTCAATCAAGGCTCTCTGATTCTGGTCAACTACGGGCCGCACAATTGTGAGTGCGGCCGCACAATAATGGTGCGGTCCTCATCTCTTTCAGCTTGCCCAAAATTCAAACTCTCTGAATCTCTCTTCTGCGGCCGCACAATAGTTGTGCGGTCCGCATTCTCTGAATAAAATCTAAAAGGGCCTCTTCATTATTTGCGGCCGCACACAGTATTATGCGGTCCGCACTGTAAGCATTTTTGCCTTGTTTTGGTCCTTGTCCAATTTTGACTCCTTTTTGAGTTGATTTTCTCTTTTTTGGCTAGTTTCCTAGTATTCCTGCAAGAAAGTTCATTTCATTAGTTCTCGAGAATACCTTTAAGCGTTTTTGAGCTAAAACACAAGTAAAAGAAAGCAAAGAAACAGTCAAAATTCCTACTTGTCAACTCTCTCAATCTCGACTTATGTCGACAATTTAGACCTTACATATCTAATATGGTGTATCAGTTGTTATTTGATTGATGTTGCCTCTTAGTGCCATGATATCCTGATAACAAAAGTTAAAATTCTTGAGAAAAAAAGGATAATTGAAAACTCGGGTTCAGCTTCTGCCAGTCAAAATGAAATACCAGATCGGGTGACTAACATGCAAGCACAATTTAGTGGAAAATCAAAATCAAATTAAAGTCGAAAGTGTTCAACAAAGGAGTATTTTTAGTATGTTATACTTTTTAATCAGTTCACTTTCACTAATACTTTATTTATTTTGAGAAGGTTCACTTTCACTAATATTAGCAAACCGTGAATGCATTGAGCGAACATAACATGTAATAAACAAAAAAGCCTAAAATAAATGAAAAAAGCACCTCAGAAGAGTTTAAACAGAGGAAGATTTACCCTTATAAACTCAAAATAAAAATACGGTCTTTGGTTAATCAACCCTATTTGTAAAAAAGCTTGCAAATTCCCAGGTTGGAAAAGAGGATTTGAGGGAAGCAAAGGCCTCTGAAAGTTAGCTTCAATGGTGTTCTGCAACAAAATTGCACTTATTAGACCGTCCAATACACTCTCTTCGTAAGGCTCAGTATTCCAAACATGTAATTAAAAGCGAGATATAATTCCGGACATGCATGTAAAAATCTAGTAAGAAATTGTTAAAAAGAACAAAAAAATTATATCCAATGGAAGATTAACAACAAGCAAAATCAGGAGACATAAAAGAAGAACAAACTCAAAGATGTCGGTTAAACACCAAAAGAAAAAAGAATAAATAAAAGCGTAGAAGAATTGAGAAAGTTACACAGAGATGGGGAATGAAGACTGGAGAAGAAGAAATTGCAGAGGAATTGTGTCTTAGTTCCACTTTTGAAGACTACTAACAAAAGATATACAAGTTACTAACCAGCATGTAAAAGATTCAACAGAAAAAATCAAAAATATGAAGAAAACCAAATCAGATCTATCAAAATCATATCACCAAAAAATGAGTGCAAGAAAGTGTATACGGTCGAAATCTGAGAACCCGATTTCGAGGGCTTAATCAAACACCGAACTCGAGTTCGGAAAACTCGAAGTAGGGATCAGGTCTGGCTGAAACATCCACACCTCAGGGGAACGAACCAGAGGCCTGGCACGGTCTGCTTCGAGGTAGTGCCATTTCGATGATACTCAAGAAAGAGCGGGAATCTCTCAAAGGCACAGAGATCAAGGCGTAAAATTTGGATAAGATTTGTACGAATTAGTACAAATCTGTACTAGGTTATTATATAGTTGTACCAATAGAATCCTTTACCCTAATAGAAATGTACCATGTTAGGGTTTAACCCGGGACCCTAATTATTTGTAAAGATCATCTCACTACTGGAAAAATAATATTCTATCTTACTTTACTCTTTTATTGTGCTCCTGAATTGTTCCTCAATTTTATTACTCTCACTTTATTGTTCTTACTTTATTGTTCCTAGCCCACCTCGAAGCCTCCGAGGATATCGAGCTCGAGGTCCCTATTGCACTAGTAACACTGGTTTGATTCATCGATTCTCCTCACCTATACTTAATATTGCTTGTTCATTCACTAGTATTGTAATAGATCACGTATCTTTAAAACAACAAATCAATTTTAATTGTTACTCGTATTTTTCGAGGTAAACAGCTTGGCACCCACCGTGGGGCTAAAGATAATAGTGCTAATTTTCTGATAACACACGTTATTCTTCACACTTTTTCTTGTCAAGATTCTTGGATTTCAGGCTAGAATATGTCAAACTCAGCAAACACACCAGTACATGGTAACAACGGCCTCGGATTCTATGGAGAAAATAATGCAATAGCTTCAGGGACGGGTGTACTACCGCTCAACCTTGGGGTAGCGCCACCACCTAACCCAGTCGACGTTGGTTCACACATTGCTTTGAACGTCGACTTGGGCAGTGATGTTGAAGGCAATGTACGCGGAGAGGACCATCCCGATGCCCAAAGGACACATGCTGTAGGAGAAAGAGAAGTCAGTCTACAAGTGATTTTTGAAATGTAGAAAGCGCAACTGATTGCTATCGCTCAGTTGCAAAGTCTACTCACCATGCAGAACCAGCCCCGGTGAATTCGAGCAACAATGGGTCGGGAGTTGACCCTACCGTCATGAGAATGCTTGAAGAACTCACAAAGAGGATCGAGTCGGGAGAAAAATGGATCGAGGACAACGATAAGAAGGTGGAAACGTACAACTCGAGGGTCGACCAAATACCGGGAGCACCTCTGGTTTTGAAAGGACTGGACTCTAAGAAATTTGTGCAAAAACCTTTCCCCCCGATTGCGGCCTCGAACCCTATTCTGAAGAAGTTTCACATGCCCGATATTCCCAAATACAACGGAAAAACCGACCCCAACGAGCACGTCACCACATACACTTGCGGTATAAAGGGAAACGATTTGGAGGATGATGAGATCGGATCTGTTTTGCTAAAAAAATTTGGGGAAACTCTATCCAAAGGGGATATGATTTGGTACCATAACCTACCCCCGAACTCTATTGATTCATTTGCCATGTTGGCGGATTCATTTGTGAAGGCACATGTTGGTTCCATAAAGGTTGCAACAAGAAAGTCAGATGTATTCAAGATTAAACAAAGGGACAACGAGATGCTAAGGGAATTTGTGTCTCAAATTCCAGTTAGAACGGATGGAGTTGCCACCAGTATCCAATGACTGGGTTGTTCAAACCTTTACTCAGGGTTTGAATGAGCGGAGCTCGATATCTTCGAGACAGTTGTAACAAAATTTGATCGAGTATCCCGTCGTGACGTGGGCGGATGTGCACAACAGATACCACTCGAAGATTAGGGTCGAAGATGATTAGATGGGGGGCCCCTCAGGCTCGATCTATCCAAGCAGGTTAGCAGCAAAAGATTCGAGAGAAGTAGAGAGGGAATCGAGACCGAATAAATAGAGGTATCAACCTTACATCGAAGATCGAAGGAACATCTCGAGCCGTAACGTACCTCAGAATGATCGAAGAGCAGATCGAGGTCAGAATGGTAGGGGGCTCATGAGTAAGATAGGGTTCAACAGGCACTCGGGACCGGTAGAGGCACCCCGATTATCAGAATATAACTTTAGCGTCTATGCCTCGGGGATCGTCTCGGCCATTGGAAAAATCAGAAATACCAGATGGACTAAACCTATTCAAACTGATCATTCTTAAAGGAATCCCAACATAATGTGAAAATATCATGGCACACATGGGCACAGGACCGAGGATTGCAGGCAACTAAGAGAGGAGGTAGCCCGAATATTCAATGAGGGTTATCTTCAAGAATTTCTCAGCGACAGGGCCAAAAACCATTTCAGAGAAAGAGATTTCAACAGGAAGAATGAACTGGAGGAACCTCAACATGTTATTCACATGATCATCGGAGGATTCGATGTCCCACGGGGACCCATATTCAAACGCACTAGAGTATCAATCACGAGGGAGAAGCGGACTCAAGACTACATGCCCGAAGACACCCTCATATTCAGCGAGGAAGACACCTAAGGCTTATCTCATCCTCACAACGATGCACTAGTAATTTCTATTCTTTTAAATAAAATTCAAGTTAAACGTGTTCTTGTGGATCCAGGTAGCTCGGCAAATATAATCAGGTCGAGGGTCGTGGAGAAGCTCGGGTTGCTTGACCAAATCATACCAGCATCTTGGGTCTTGAATGTCTTCAACATGGAAACTGAAACAACGAAGGGGGAAATCATCCTTCTAGTGAACATAGCCGGAACCATACAAAACACAAAGTTTCATGTCACAGAAGGTGAAATGAGATATAATGCTTTGCTTGGAAGGTCGTGGATCCACAGCATGAGGGCAGTACCATCAACCTCCCATCTATTGATGAAGTTCCCAACAAAAGATGGCATGAAAACGGTATATGGGGAACATCATGCACCTAAGGAGATGTTTGCAGTCCACGACGTAACATCAGTATCGACGCCATCTACATTAGAAAAGTCAAACGACGAAAACAAACAGGTAGCTAAATAACAATTACAGTCTATCTCCTCAGTCGAGCTCGAGGAACAAGTGGTCGAGGGCGAAGAGGAATATTTCCTAAACCATCGAGCTTTCGTTTTCCCCAAGGAGTCAGACACGACGAAGTCCACGATCGAGGAACTCAAGCAGGTGATATTGATCGAGTATCTGCTAGAACGAAAGGTATACCTAGGGACGGGGCTCCCACCGTAGATAACCACTCATCGACTAAGCGTCAATCTCAGGTTTAAACTGATGAAACAAAAAAGGAGACCTCAGTCTGAGGTAAAGCACGCATTCATCAAAGACGAGGTAACCAAACTCCTTAAGATGGGGTCTATTAGGGAAGTTAAGTATCCCGAGTGGCTAGCTAATGTAGTAGTAGTTCCTAAAAAGGGAAACAAACTAAGAATATGTATAGACTACAAAGATTTGAACAAAGCGTGCCCTAAAGACTCTTTCCCATTTCCCAACATCGATCGATTGATCGATGCCACGGTCGGCCACAAGATCCTTACTTTTCTCGATGATTACTCCGGGTACAATCAAATTCAAATGAACCCCGAGGACCAGGAAAAGACTTCGTTTATCACAAAGTCTGGCACATATTGCTATAACGTAATGCCTTTCGGGCTAAAAATGCAGGGGCTACATACCAACGCCTAGTTAATAAAATGTTCGAACATTATATAGGCAAAACTATGAAAGTTTATATTGATGACATGATAGTTAAGTCCCTGTGCGCATAGGACCATTTGACTCATTTGCAAGCAACGTTCGACATCTTAAGAAGGTACAACATGAAACTCAACCCCGAGAAATGTGTTTTTGGAGTTAGCTCGGGCAAGTTCTTAGGTTTCATGGTGTCAAATAGGGGTATCAAGATCAACCCCCATAAGATAAAAGCCATCGAGGAAATCACCGGCATAGGTAATGTGAAAGCCGTACTACAGCTAATTGGACGGATATCTGCCCTAGGCTGGTTCATCTCGAGATCATTGGATCGGAGTCATCATTTCTTCTCCCTGCTCAAGAAAAAGAACGACTTCGCATGGACTCCGGAGTGTCAACGAGCCTTATAAGAATTAAAACGGTATCTCTCGAGCCCACCCTTGATTCATACTCCGAAGGAGTATTGATCACGCTCGACTATGTCTAATAAAAGACTAAACGGGTGTTGCAAATATAATCCGGGGTATTATGCCCAGAGTCGATCCCACAGGCAAATTACGTATCACTCAAGTCTTTAAACTCAACTATGTCTAATAAAAGACTAAACGGGCGTTGCAACTATAATCCGGGGTATTATGCCCAGAGTCGATCCCACGGGGAATTTATGTATCAATCAAGTCTTTAAAATAAGAAACTTTTACTCAATCAATTCTCTCAAGACTTTTTAATATAAATTGGTGATGTTTTAGTAATTCTACTGAAAATAATAATAACTAACAATTACTAACAATGTGTTGTAAATAATTATGATAAAGGTCTAAGGTTATGGTTTCCCCGTTGGTGAACTTACTTCTCGGATACTTCTTATAGTTTGATTAGTTGTCTCTATCAATCATGAACACTCTATCTACCATAAATCTCTCTCAAGTAATTATGATAATTTACTAGACGCACTCTCTCAAGTTACGCTAGCTAGATTGCATTACAGTTCACTTTAGATTGCACCCGAGGTATCGTTATCTCTAATCCAACCTCTAAACCCTCGGTTATGACTTTCGTCTATACTCCGGGAGTGATGTTGTTCAAACAACTACCTAAATATGCACTCTCTCTCAAGTAGATACATAATAAATAGGAACAGCTAATTGAGGGCCCTTCAATCAACTACAACAAGAACGTAGTTGAACAAATAGAGATTAATCAACCAATCAAAACTATATTAATATCACAATAAGTTTATCCCCCAACGGGTTCCACCAAAACCCTAGATTAAGAAAATTAGCTACTCATATTCATAAGAATCAATTCTAAAATAACTTGCATAATTGAACTACAAAATAATAAATAAAAGCTATAAAAATCAATGTTTGCTTCACTGAGTAGTAATCCACAAGTTTTTCTTCACTTCAATGTCTTCTTCTCTTCGAAATCCTCTCTTCAAGTTGTGTTTTGGGGTCTATTTATATGTTTAGGACAAACCCTAAACATGTAGGAGACTTCTATTCCAACCGGGAAACACTTAAACTCTTCAAAACTCGGAATTGGCTGAACTTCGGGACCCAGGCATTTGGGCTCAAACGCCCCCTTAAATCCAGGGCAGGCCTGGCGTTAGGGCCCAAACGCCCCCCT